>JAFVLL020022210.1:0-37500 GCA_021397915.2 Tor tambroides
TCCCATCCAATATTGCTAGTTTGTAGCATATGTTCTCAAATCCCTCTCCCCCTAAGCCAATCTTAGAGCCTCGTATAGACCATAGAGTCAAAAATTGGCTTTTTGTACAGAGCGATGCCAATAAAGAATACAGCATAACGAAACAAGAAGGGGAAAGCAGCCTGTAATTGGTTTCAGAGGGGTTGTTTTACATGTAGCTTGGTGGCGTCCAATCATGGCCAGACTTGGATGAGCGGCAGCAGAAGTCCGTCTCCCTAAAGGAACGTGAGGCTTAAGACTATTTTCATTTGTTACCTACATGAGGAGAACGCGAACCAAATCATCCAATCAGAGGCCTACCACCCTTCCGTTGCCTGTCTGACTTCATCTCACTGCATGAAAAACAAGGCAGAACAACATGTATATTTTACATATTTCAGTGTCAAAGCTTATCAGAGCTGCTTACTGTTGACAGAGGTGTGATAAGGGTGTGTGTGTGTGTGTGACAGAGAGAGAAAATCCCAGATAAAGAAAAGGTTGTTTGCTATAAGAAACCTTGCTGTTGCCCCCGGTTAGGTGCGTTTTCCTCTGCTGTAATTAGAAATGGAGAAAATCTACACTCTGAGCAAGTTAATGCGATATCGATGCCGAAGAGGTGCATTTTGGGAAAAAACAAGAGCTAGGGAGCAGCTTAGGAAGGTCTTTTCCCCATGATTGTCAGGGTTTCTCTACTCTGTACTTTGTATGTTGCAAAACTTATGGTAACTGCCATTGAGATTAATGGGAAAGCTAACGACTAGCTCTCTCCAGGTATTATGAACTTCTATGGCCCTTAGAATAAAAGAGCAAAACTTTGACGTCAGCAGACAGCTTCAACTGAGACGCAAAACAGCAGACAATAAGACAGACATAAAGCAAATTCAATTACTACTCATACCCAGGGGTCTCTCTGAGGAGACAGAGACAGAAAATCCCAGTTTAAATACTCTATTCCAAATGAAATTAGAAGCTTATCCACAGGCTAATATACTAAGTCACACGACTCCAACGTGAATGGAGGAGAAGCAAGGGAATGAGTGTGGTAGGAAAGGACAGACTGCAAGAATATACAGGGATAGCATAATATTACTTGAGTTAGGATATATATAAACTTAATGCTCTGGGCCAATAAATGATTTGCACCGATAACTAAAATTAATTTAATAAAGTTAATTTTTAATTGCAAAAAAACCTGAAATGTGATGAAAAACATTAGCTAAAAGTTATTTCAGTTAAACAAGACAACATTTAAACACTGAAGGTAATGTACTAAAACTACTAACTGGATAACTAAAACTAAAATAAAAATGTCAAAAGCACAAAACAAAATTGCTATAAAATAAAAACATATTCTTACTAAAAATTTAACAAATTAAATACAAAAACAAAAAAAAACTAATAGTATTTAAATAATACTAACACTGATATCTTGACAAAAACATGAAGTCCAGAAGGAATCAAACCCTAAGTATGCTAGGTAAACTAATGATGGTAAATATCCCCGCTGACTATTTAGTGGATGGTTTGATTTGCATTGCTAAATATCAAATGATCATTCTCAAAATTTGAATTAAACCATTGATTGCCACAGTGCCTAATACTGGTCCAACTGGCTACTAACTCCCTTTTATTTACTCCACAAAGACAATTTTACTCACATTTGGCCAGTGTTTATTTTGGACCTTGTTCACTACCCTTCTGTATTCCCTCTAATAACATCAGAGCTGTATCACAAATGCCCAAAAATGAGTCTGTGAAGGAAGTACAGCCTGTGTTACTGTTTTACAGAGTTTCGTTGGTTTGAACACATTAAATTCATTGTATTTCCATCTTTCACAACTTCATTTTCATCACTGTAACTCTAAATCAAACATGGTGCCGTTTTCAATGTTTGGTCACGAGATAGATAGAATTTACAATGCTTAATGTCATGTGTCTAAAGACAACAAAAATCTGATTTGAGAACAACTTTGGAGAGGAAAATCTGTGGATGACTACTAAAATTTACTTTGTTCTTCACTTAAAGCTATCGTATGACTTCAGAAGACTTGGAGGTTCAAACCGATCAGCTGATTCAATGTGAACTGAAAACAAGCATACACCATTCCCTTTCTTTGTCTCTACTTCTTCCTTCATTCAAGCTTTCAGCTCTGGTTATAGAGCGATAAGTAAGCAGAGAGACAGGCATGAGCTAACGGATTAGCAACTGTGCCACTGGCAATTACCCAGTATCAGGGGCTAATCTTACTGAGAGACACCGCTGTCTCTCAGACTGCCAGCTGCCAGAACTGGCACACCGCAGTATATTAGCATCAATACACCGCTGCATGGCAATAAAAGCACAGCGAGAGATTTATTTGGCACGGCCGCTGTAGAAAACCTAAAATGGAGGTCTATTGTTTCTTTTCTTAGATGAAGAGCGTCTGTGTTATAGAAACTGAGAAACGGTACACCATCGTTAGCATACAGGAAGTAAACGTATGGCTTCTATGAATGGACTTTTATGAGATGTGAAGAGGGAAACGACACAAATTTGTTAAAAAAATGTTATAATAAACCTACTAAATTTATGTGTGTCAAACAGTGGTGTTTAGTAAATATGGCACTAAACTTACAAAGGCTTACAATGGGGCACTTATAATAGAAGTAAGTGGGGCCAAAACATACATGTTTAAATAAAAACTTAATCATATTATATAATTATATAGTTTCAATTACATAGCTACAGGACAAAAACAACATATATTTAAAAAAAATAAATGAATAAAAAATACTAAACCTTTCTGTGTGAAGTTACACTGGCGTTCAGCAGTTTGGGGTCAGTAATTTTTTTGTTCTTTTGGAAAGAAAATACTTTCATTTAGCAAGGACGTATTGAAATGATCAAAAGTGACAGTAAAGACATTTATAATGTTACAAAAGTTTTCTATTTCAAATAAATGCTGTTCTTTTGAAATTTCTATTCAGCAGAGAATCCTGAAAGGAATGTATCAGTTTTCATTATAATATTAAGCAGCAAAACTGTTTTCAACATTGATAATAATATGAAATGTTTCTTGAGCAGCAAATCAGTATATTAGAACGATTTCTGAAGGATCATTTGAGACTGAAGACTGGAGTAATGATGTTAAAAATTGCAATAATATTTCGCAATAATACTGTACTGTATTTCTGATCAAATAAAAGCAGCCTTGGTGAGAAAATTTACATTTTAAATATCTAACCGAATTGTGAACAGTAGTGTAAGTGCTTACATTTTTTTTACAGATGCTTTGCATTTCTGATTTTACATGCTCCGAAAATTGGTCCCATTCACTTCCATTGTAAGTGCCTCACCATAGCCTTGATTTCGAAGGACAAAACTTTTTTTTTTTTGTGGAAATCAACATTATGCCACAAATGCAGTTGACTGAGCTTAATTTGCAATGAATTTATATTTCATTTCATTTTATTTCTTTAAAATCCATAGTTGCTTTTTTAACAAAACCACAATGGTGCTTCAAAAGAACCCAGGAGGACTTCTGTTTCCTCTAACAGATATGTCATACATTGTATATAATATATACATTTTAGGTACACAAATGTAAAAATAATCTTTAAAGGAAACATAAAGCTACTTAAAAACCTTATACAGTCAAAAAATGTACTTGATAGGTTCTTTGCTGAACATAAGATGCAAAGCACCACCGAAGAAACTTCAACATGGCTCTGCAAAAACAACACCTGTTAAATGCTCACACAATAAATAGTGTGTTTGACAGCCTTGTAAATACTGAATGTGTTAAATGGGGTGTGACAGAATGGGAGCGGGTGCTACCTTGTTGATTTTGGGGTGCGCGCAGCGACTGTTTCCTGCGCTGGGGTGCATCCAGATGCTCTCTGGAGGAGCACACTCCTGTCTCAGCGAACACTTCTTCTCCTGCACGCACCAGCCGCAGTCGAACCGAGGATCCGCTTTCAAACACATCCCACAGCTGTCCCTCATCGCGTAACACTTGTACAGGTGCGCTGCCGAGAGAAAGAGAGATAAAGACAGGGATAAATAAGCACGCAGAGCAGAGGACAAAACCTGTGACCGCACATCAGATGAATTCTATATTAATGTGCCAAGTTGCTTGGCAACCATAAATCGTCTACAGTTGAGCTAATGAACTATATTACTCGACTGAACAAGTGTTTATCGTCATTATTAGACTTAATAAATGTGATTACTGTTTAAACACCAGTGTGTCTTTTTCATATTGCTGTTGCCACTGTTTTAGGCGTGAGTTACAGTGACTCACCTGCATCTCACAATAAGCCTAAATACACCCATTTTACTGTGGTAAAATCATGTAAAACTTTGTAAGTGGCCTATTTAATCAACAGAAAAAGCAGTACCAAGGTAATGGTAGCAGATGTTATATAAATGTTAACTATACTAAAAAATGAGAGCACAGATACATTCTGCTAGAGTTTTTGATCTAAAATGTTTAACTAGTTCCCTTTGACTGTAAACTGACAGAAAGTGTGATTAAAAGTTGGATGATGTATGAAACAAAGGTATCACCTCAGCTACAGCTAACAATTAGCGAATTACAGATGTTAAATTCCCATTGTAAAGAGAAAGATGGCAGCTTCAGGGGACTGGGTGAATGTTCTGTTGGCTGGGCGTCTTAGACTGCCGCCGGACTTCAAAGGAGACAGTGTATCCATCCGTCTCAGCCTCATGCTAATCTGATTAGCCACAGCTAAGCTTAAAAGTAGCGCTGCGCTAATTAAACTGAACCAAATGAATGATTTAATTACATTAACATTTCTACTTTACAGCAGGGCAAAGCTGGGGGTTTTTCTCTTGCAGTGTGGCGAAGATGGATAAATTTATTGTGCTATAAAGATGGTTCTGAGAGAGAGAGAGAGCGAGAGCGAGAGAGAGAGAGAGAGAGAGAGAGAGAGAGAGAGTGGGGGGGGGTGGTTTGGGCCATATCTCAACATCCTAAAAACAAGACAATTTGCAAGTTGCATAAGATATTAAAAGTAGTTTTCAAAAAATATATATTTTGAATTCATCTTTAACCCCATTTTGTTTTCTTGTTCTATGCATTTTTAAAGAACAAAAATGATTAAGAAATTTTTTTTTTGCAGCGCAGACATCCTTTTAAGACACCAATAATAACTTATTTTTATTATTATATAGCATTCATAGGTTTGGGGTCAATACGATTTTTACTTACTGACTTACTAACTAACTAACTAAATAAATAAATAAAATAAAGGAAGAAATATATTATGTACACCAAAGCTGAATTTATTTGATCAAAAATACAGTAAAAATAGAATTTTGTGAATTTTATAATTACTATTATATTTCATTAAAATGTTATTCCTATGATTGCAAAGGTCAATTTTCACCAGCCATTATTCCAGTCTTCAGTGCCACATGATCATTCAGAAATTATTCTAACATGGTGAATTTGTACTCAAGAAAAAATATATATTATTATTATCAGTATTAAAAAGTTGTGCTGCCTAATATTTTGTCAAAAATGTGATACATTTTTCAGGATTCTTTGATAAATAGAACATTCAAAAGAACAACATTTTTAGAAACCAGAGTCTTTTGGAACATTATACATGTCTTTGCTGTCACTTTTGATCAAACTTTTGAAAAGCAGTGTATAGAAACGCTATCATAAACTGAAAGGACATGTATGACTTAATCCAACCAAAGTGAAGCATACATTTGTGCTACCTTCAAAAACCGACCAGACAGGACATTACATAAACATTGGATCTGAAAGTAGCATTTTTTTTTACATTTCGCAGACAGCATAGAGATGGGAAAAGAAAGGAAACGCATGATGTGTCACCATTAGTCAAGGTGCAGAGATCTTGATTTGGCCCAGGTGTGGTGATCAATTGGATGGTCCTCTGGAGTCACTGTTCACTCACCGCTCTCTCTAAATAGCTCCTTACCAGCCTGACACTTGAAATATTAGCAACAAATGGACCTGGACTCAACCCAAAATGACCAAAGCGGTCATCTTGAGTTATTTGGAGAGTCAGGTTGATAGCCATCGAGATGGGGATGTGAACGCAAAACCACACTTTCTCAGCTGCCACCCTTTTCATTCTTTCCGAATGAGGGTTTCACGTAGTTTCTTATTGTTTAGCAGCAGCGAGCTGCAGTCACAGCTCAGGAAGGACCAGATAAGCTGTATGGAGAGCAGTGAGGCCTGACATGCAGCCAGGCATAAAACGGACCTAATTTGTCTTCACAGACATACTGGAGAGAGGTGTGGATACACAGAAAGAGCAACTATAGAACAACGGATGCGAGTTTTACCTTGGATATTGTAGGGGTTGTCAATGACGAAATCCCCATTCCACACAACCGAGAGATCCACCGGCAGGTCGCTGATGTCATTTCCTTCATAGTCATACTGGAGAGAAAAAGAAAAAAGAAAGACAGCCATGATTCCATGCTGTTCTTCACACTCGATGTTTTCTTAGTGTTTTGTACAGTATGAGGTCCCATCAAGCAGAAATCCTGTCATAAAATAAAGCAAAAAGCCACAAAAGGTTATGTTTTATAACAGGTAATAGGTGTTCTTAAACAATTTTCAATAAATACTTTTTACAGACATTTTCAAATCTGCGAAAAAGATTGTAAATTGATCTATAGTGCTCATGTGGGAAATATGGATTTTAATATGAGTCACGGCTTTTCCAATCCGATTTCTCCTGCTTATCACCATCATTTCCTGTCACTAAAGTCTGTCTATCCACCATAAAAGACAAAAAGGCAGAAAATAAAACTAGTAAATGACACACTGAACTGCTGCAACATTTTCAGATCCGATTACTCCCACTTCGTATCATCACTTCCTGTCCTTGCTCTACAGTTTATCCACTAAAAAGACAAAAAGACAAAAAAGGCTCAAAATACCAAAATGTGGGAAAAATGAGTTTGAATTAAACTCTAGACATTACTCAATCCCATTACCCTCTCTCTATTGTGTTTTCACCCACTAAAAAAAAAACATTCAGGAAATATGTTTTGTTTATGAACCAATTATTTCTATTTTTAGCCATAATGCCATGCCCTCTGTCAACTAAAAAGACAAAAATACCTAAAAGAACAGCAACTTGCAGATTCAAACTTTGCCATTACCCCATACTTCTTGCCATCTTTTCCTGTGTTTCCTTTGCATTAGGTAAAATCTGCTAAAAAGACAAAACTGTTTAAAATAAAACAAAAAGGTGCTTATGTGGCAAACAAGTTTGAATCTGATTTTTTTTTCTTGAACCAACTGTTTCTATTTCTTGGCATATCTTTCTGTTCTTTCTCTACTTGAGACAAAAATGCCAAAAATGCTGGACACATTCAGCTTGTAGTGTTAATGCAGTAAATGTGAGTTTGAATTTGGCTCGCAACATATCTTGATCCCATTACCCACATTTCTTGCTAATTTCCTGTACTCTCTTGGTAGACACAATTAACCAGTAGAAATTTGTCAGCAATTTGTCTATCACGGTTACACACTCACATGACATTTCTGTGCTATGAGGTCACGAAAACTTATCGTTTGCATGTGTTTTTAAGCATTGCAGTTTAAAACAAGTGATTTTAAGCCATTGAAACACAATCAGCAGTGAAAAAGAACTCTTTTCACTATATGCACACACTGTCTGAGAGACAGAGCGCGGGGGTACTGAACTATCAGAGTATTGAGTTATTTTTGCATTATTATAAGCCTTGAATGGATAAATACATACTTGCATGTGTCAAAATTCCCATCTTTGCAAGTATCCTTGCAAAAACAGCAATTTAGGTCTTAAGTAAAAGCAAACAGCTGAGAAACAAAACATGTATAACAGTATATTGGAAGCAGGCAGCTCTTAAAGTGACAGCAGTCTAATATTCCTACTGTCTATCATTCAAGTTAATCAAACAACATAAGAGTGAAAATATCTCAGTGCTCTTGACTAAATCATTTATGTAACTTTAATAAGAAGAAATATTTCATTTACACAGTGAAGAATAAGCAGCGTTTTTATACATTTGATTACTTTATACAATATATGTAGCATTTCTTATTTATTTGTTCTACTGTAGTTTTTCTGTCCTACTGCTTGTAATTAGTTTCTTATTTAATCGCTGAATGTTTACTTGTCTTCAGTGAGCCTGAGTTTTATTTTAGGCTAGTATTCGTTTTTTTGTAATATTGACGCTGGTGACAAGAATTATGAAACATCTAAGGTATCAAATTAAATAAGATTACTTATATCGTGATATAAGTCTTTGATCATAATCGCCCACCCCTGGTTCTCCCTATACTAAAAAGCCAAAAATACTTAACATAAAACAAATGCTGGACACATTCAGCTGTAGTGTTGATATAGGAAATTGGAGTTTTTTAATCTGGCTCGCAACATTTTTCGATTCCTATTTCTCACGCATCTCACCATCTTTTCCTGTGTTCTCTCTACGCATGTAGGTAAAATCTGTTACAAAGGCTCAAAATAACACTAAAAAAACATGCTGGACACATTGAGCCGTGATGCCCATGCAAGACATGAGAGTTTGAATTCGACAGTATCTGGCCATCCACTAAAATTACCTAAAATAAAACCAAAAACACAAGACAAAACAACAAACAAATACATTTAAGTGTGCATTCTGCCAATTCGACGTGACCATATTGTTGTGCAGCGCATCAGTGATTTACTGCACTGATCCTGACACGCAACTAGGGGCCGCCGGGATGAAGAGCGCTCAGGAAAACGCACGCAAACCATGTTCTGGTGCACAGCTCGAGCTCAGCCCGGCTAAAATGGCAGCGAATGAATGAAACATGCTGGCTTATCTCGCTCCATGTAAATCTTGCCATTTAAGTGTGTATCCTTGAGAGAGAAAAAGAGAGTGAGACGGATAAAACGGAGAGAGAGCAACAGAGTGAGACGGACGGCGAAGGAGAGACAAGTCGGGATTCTCATCACGCAATTGTGAGACTGTCAGATCAATATGGGGGGAGGTGAAAACACTCCACCCTGACAGCAGCCTCCTCTCTACGGCCCCTCTCATTCACACACACTCCTGATAAACAACAGCAGACATTCAGCACACTTACAGACGAGGTTCTAGTATCAGAAACCGTCTCATCAAGTAGAGCTACTGACTCAGAACCAGCATGCAGAGAGAAATGCGATTTGTCTGCGCGGGCCCGGCCATTTCTGGATGAGCGGAGGGGTCGGGGAGCGCACGGGAAAGAGGAAGCGAGACGGAAACGGGGAGGAAGATGGGGTGAAATAGATTGAGGGTGTGTGGGGTTGAGCTCAAAAATCTAAATTACAGAACGGAAGCCATTAATTTACACATGAAACAAGTGGCGGAGTTTAGGCGTGAAGCGCGTTGCCTGGACGTAAGTGAAATTGGCATTTCCAATTTGCTTTCTGACACATCTCATTTGGCTTCAACTGTCTCCAACATATACACACACATATGTGCACACACACACACACACACATATAATAGTGACCGTTGAAACTGAGGTAGTTTTTTTTAAAGACTACTTGAACATACAAAATACATGTCAAGTTAGTTTTTTTTTGTGTGCATTTCAAATGTGTAAAAAACATTAGAACAGAGTTTTTGTGCAGAAACTTTTGCAAACACCCTCACACCATTCCAATCCTGCATGGTTTTCTTTATTCTGTAGAATAAAAATGGATAAATTATGAAGAATGTATTGCTTTTTTCATGCAAATAAGGAGGACTGGATTTTTTAAAGCTATAAAAAAAGGACTAATTATGCTTAATTTCTATTTATTTACTTACAGTAATGTGTTATTGATCAGCTCTCACCAGTGTTATTTTAGAATTATTTACAAACTATTATTTGGAATTATATTTGATTAGTTTTACTAATTTTGTTATTTTAATTCATTTCACATTTTTTGAGTTTTTCATCTAATATTTATAATTGATTTCAGCTTTATTTAACAAAAATATTTCTTAATCATTTCAATTTTAGTTAATAATAACAACCAGCTTTCAGAATATGAAAAAGACAGCAGACAGTGCTCTTGCTGATCTCATAAACAGTATCCTCTGAACTATTCCACTGGGCTACACATGGAATCTCTTGTTTCTCTCACTGAAATCTCCCACACATCTCTTTCTTGTCTCTTTCACGAGTGTGCTTCAAACTTTCTCTCTAATGTTTTATTCACTTCCAAATAAGCATCTTTTACTGTAGGATTGCTTCCAAAGTCAGAAAATGCACAAGGTCATATATATTTGTCATCTTTCGAAACTACGAAAAGCATTCTGAATTACTGTCAATAATAACATTTTGGAAACAACCGAAAAAAACTGTTTCAGTGCAACAAAATAAGTGTTAAAGAGTAGACTAGTGAGCACGGGACCGGCTTTGTTCACATAGCACATAAATCAGATTTTTTTTTTTTCTCAAATCTGATCTTTATGACTTTACCTGTCTGTCAAGTTACAAGTGATGAAATCAGGTCCGTTTGTTCTGACAGTGCAGTCAATATCCGGTGTATCCACATCGGTTGGCGCAGCACTGATTTAAGTGTCAGCGCGACGGTGAGAGACTTACTTCTACTATAACTGAGTAGCTGTCACAGTGGAAAGCGAAGACGGAAAACTGAAAATTGCCTTTGCTCATGTCCATCATGACATCTCGCCATGACGATGTCACGAAGCGCATCAGACGGGATTACAGCACTATTGACACGTTCATGCTTACACCACGTCTGAAACATCTCACATGTTTGCTCCTTCACCATTTAATAGATGAATGCCACATCTGAACTAGTGTTCAAACATTTGAGGTCAATAAGATTTTTGAAATGTTTAAAAACATTAAACGTATAAAAAGCATGCTCACAAATGCCGCACTTATTTGATCAAATATTATTAAATATTATTACAATCTAAAATAACAGTTTTCTATTTTAATGTTTTTAAAAGTGTAATTTATTCCTGTGATGCAAAGCTGAATTTTCAGCATTTTCAGTCATTACTCCAGTCTTTAGTATCACATGATCCTTCAGAAATCATCCTACTGAGCTCATTTGGTGTGTAAAAAAAATAAAAATCAAATAATAATAATAATATAAATAATAATAATATATGTGATTTATCCATCTATTTATATCTATATATACACTGTATATACCTCTGTTCATCTATTCATTTTCTAACTGCTTTTTTTCTTAAAAAAACAGCCTCTAACACTAGCTTTCTCTTTTCTTTTCTTTTTCTATTCTATCTACTTGTTTTCTTTTTGTTATTTATTTATTCCTGAACTGAGCTGGATAGCAAAAAAATTGGATTTAAATGAAATAAACCATATATGAATGTCACTGTAATCAGATTAATGATTGGTTGGTTCAGAAATAAATAAATAAATAAATAAATAAATATCACTTCAATTTGGGAATTATTTTAATCAGATTTCAAACAACTTATAAATGTAAACAGCTTTTTAGCTTTTAACTTCAGAAAAAACATTGTCAGATATGCATAAAAGAGATATTTGCTGCCTGTCTGAACAAAACCAAAGTGTCAACTGACGACTCTTTGAAAGACGCAAGGTCAAGGGTAAACCGCTGAACACCCAAGTCACAAGGCTTTTCTTTTGACAAGCACTGACAGCTTCTCTCAACGCTTGGATTTGATCAAACACATCCTCCACGCAGACCGCAGATGACCTCCACGCTTACAAACACACATTCTTCCCTAAGCAGACATGAACCCTCACACTCCTCCTGCCTACGTCTCCTCACCAGCATCCCAGCTCCATTAAACTTTAAAGAGCTCCAGCAGTCCTCCCACACATACGTCGCGTCTCAACAACGGCCGTCGCTGTTCTCCAAGGGCTGTCCAAAAACGTAGATATGATTTATTCATATCATCATTAACATGCCTTTGACATTACACAACGCGCTCACCTCAGTCAGACAATCGCTGTATTCGAAGCTAATCGCAGCGGTTAGATCATGTGACTGAGGTCATGTGACTTTTGGTGACCACAAAATGGCTGGAAACAACTAAAAGGCGTATTGTTCTTCACCAAAAGGTCACATATGCAGCATTTATCGAAAAGGTGGTTGAAAACAGCAGGCTGTGTTTCGTGAGAGAGGCCAGCGTGAGAGGAGCTCGGGGAGAACTGTGCGCCTGCTTCAGACTGGATGAATAATAACGCTCATTATTCAGCCCGTGGTCATCGTGGAGACATGGCGGAGAGTAATTAATTGCTTGTGCAAGTGTGAGTTCCCATGAGGCCGATGGAGGCCTCCAACACAAGGTGAGGAGAAACACGCACATGACCCAATTAAGAATAACCATGATCCGGCAACTTAATCCATACGCGCCGAACCTTGTGCACATGCACAAGCCGTCTTTAAAAAAGCCCCTCAGGTGCTGAGCTGACATGACAGGTGTTGATAAATGTCAATGACTACTAGACTGTGGCTTTCTCTATATATATTCATCTCTTTGTGATCACAACACCCACACCATGCCACAGTTACGACGTTAATTTAAAAAAAAAAATAATAATAAATAATAAAATATATATATATATATATATTTTTTTTTTTTTTTTAATTAACGTCGTAACTGCACTACATTACCACATAATTTACTTAAAAAGAGATTAAATAAATAAATAAATAAAACACTGACAGAAATAAAATTTACAGAAATAAAATTAAGCTTATAACCTATAAAGCATATTTATTTGTTTGTTTGTTTGTTTCTTTATCTTTTTATAATTGTAATTAAATACCATTATTCTCAAAGGTTATTACTTATTTGATTACACTTAAATATAGTAATACAATTTTTTTATTTATTAGCATTAATTAATTGAGCATTGCAGAGAGAAATGTGTTAATAATGAAAATAAATGTCACAATATATAATGTTCCTAAAAGCAGATAAATAAATAAATACATTTTCTATTACGGTGATCAATCATAAAAATAAATGTCACAACAATTCTAAAACATTCCTAAAAGATGGTTTCACAAAATGGAAAAAAGCGCTCTCCCTTTAAATCTGAATTTTCTTCAAGACTAAACATCTTGTCAAATGTGACAGAACATTTTGTCAATCATTTTGTTGCTATTTCTGCGGCATCTTTGAGGTCTTTTGCCACTTATGACAAAGCCATCTTTGTAAACTGCACTGGAAAAAAAAAAAATAATCACGAAAACATCATTTTAAAAAAGCAAAACTTTACTTCTACAAGACTGGGAGTAAAGCTGTTTTGCAGAACAGAGGCTGGAACTACACACTGACCTTAAAAGAGAACAAGCAAGCATGAAACTAACTTCTGAATATGACAAAAGACGAACAGAACTCCACTCATTATGCATCCAATTATAATAAACCTGTGAAAGCTGTAAGCAGTTGCGCATGTACAATAGTCTGAGAACAGAGTACCATATGAGTTGCATAGGTCCTCTTTCTTTCTCTCTCCACCTGCATGCCCAAAATGCATAATTACCCTCACAGGGGAAAATGAATGGAGGCCAGAAATAGAGAGACACACTGGGCATCTCCCCAGCCTGCGCCCGTCCTCTGCTGGCAAGCCCATTGATCAGGGGGATGGAGGGAAGGAGGGAGCGTACGGATACGTGCGGGTGAGGCAGGAGATTCCGGGTCCATGGGGCTGGAAAGTGCCGATGTTAACAAAACAGAGCAGCTGCTGAAATGTGAGGAGGGAGGGAAGAAAAAAAACGCCGCCTTTTGTGTGGGTCAGTCTTATATAATTAGTCATTTTGATAGCATACCTGTGCGCCTGGGTAAAAATAACACATCAGCACATCGGGAGGGGGTTTAACACACACACACAGAAACTTAATACAAACACACCCAACATTTATTATTTTTGTTCAACAGAACGAACAATGTTATTGTTAATTGTCAATAAGCATCTTATGAAATATTTACTGTTGTGTTTTAATGTAAAAATGTACTTAATTTTCATATAAAAAATATAAAATTTAAATATAAATAAATATAAAATATAAATATTCCTATATTTCAAGTCAAAAAGTATGTTTTTCTATTTTTATTTGAATTGTATAATAATTTTATATTTTTTATAAATATATTTTAAATATTGTAATTTTTAAAATATATCTTTTATAAATATATTTTAAAAATTACAATATTTTTTCATGTTAAAATAATGTTAAATTTCATGTTTAATTACATATTACATATACAACTATGTCCTTCTAATGCTTTTTAAATTTTATATATATATATATAGAGAGAGGTCGACCGATATGGGTTTTTCTCTGGCCGATGCCGATGCCGATATTTAGAAATCAGGGCAGCCGATGGCCGATATATGATGCCGATTTTTTTGGCCGATATGTTTGGCCGATTTTCGTTCGTTCTTTTTAATTTTTTTCCCTTGACCGATTAGTACAATAAGTTAAACGGTTTAAAAAGTCATTTTTTTCAGTAATTTATCAAAATATTTAAAAAGGTTTGCTGCATGGTTAAAATATGCTATGCCTATAAAAAACTGCGGTTTTTAGAGACAGAGAGAGAGAAAAGTCGCATATAAGTCATTTTATTATTTCATTCAGAAATAGGCCTAATGCGACGCGAAATGTTTACAAACATTGTAATAAACACTGTAAACATAGCTAGGATATTTTAGTTCCCCTCACTCCACAACAAATTCTTTTAATTAACAGTATTTAGAAAAGAACAAGAATTAAAAATATAAGAAGCTAGCTATAAACGACAGGCCAAAACGAATTTTAGACTAAAACGAAACTGAAACCAAATGTTTCCGTATTCGCGATGTATTTGAATGCCAAAATATTATTTACTTCACAGAATTACTGAATTTCACAGGAAAGATTCGTTTATTTTTTATAAAGAAAGAACTGTATTTCCTTAGTCAATTATTAAAGTATTACATGTTACGTGGGCTGATTTATTCATTTTTAAGTATTTGGGATTTTAAGAACAAGTGGGAAATGTGCTGAATGTTTCATTTCATCCAAGTGAAATTAGCAAGCGGTTAGACTTAATTTACATTCGTTTTAAACGCAGAGCCAGGCGCTAGTTGACACAGGTTGCGCGCGTGCGTCAGGCCTCGTCCATATTGCCAGATGCGCTCGTGAGAGACTTGCGGAGCAGAACCGGGCGCGAGACCGTGAGTATAAAAGAGCATTACGAGACAGGCTGCGTGTGTGCGGCTCGTCCGTGAGACGCGGGAGATGCGCAGCGTGGGGCAGAGCGGAGCGAGTATGATGGGAAGCATTCAGAGACACTGGCTGTGTGCGCGGTCTTCTGAATTAGCGAACATACAATACAAACTTATTTCAAATTAATCTGTTGGGGAGATAAAATGTGTAAGATAATGTTCATGTAGCCTACCAATAAAAACATCTAAAAATTTATCTTTTATTCTCCAGTAATGAAAGCAGAACCGAGCTCTTGATATGCGTTGAGCTCTTGCAAATGACCTTTTTTGTTTGTTTTCTGTCATTTCGAGGCTGAAGTTACATACGGTTTTCTTTAGTTTTAATTTGCTTAACTTTCGATCTGACCCTTTTTAAATGGTGGGTGTTTACGCAGTTGGCTAGAGCAGTGCTGATCGGGGAGAACGGAGGTGCGCTCACTCTGTTGGTTAGTAAGACTGTCACTCAAGGCTGGCAGTCATGCATATCCTCTGGAACAGAGTAATATCACGTCCACATCACAGACTTTGCGATTAGCAGATCGCAACGTCTCGAATCGCAATTGCGATTTGCTTTCCATTAATTGCACAGCCCTACCAGGTAGTTCTCTCTTCAAAAAGTTAGCAGGCAGAGGAGGACATCACAGGGTTATCCGTTGTGCCAGTGGAATGGCAATCTGCTTACCGCACGAGGCAGCGTCACCTGTTGCTTGCAGACGCGCCTGTATATTAATCGGCCTAATTTGCATCACAATCGCCCGATGCCGATTAATTAAAAAATGCCAAAAATCGGCCGATTAATCGGCCGGCCGATCAATCGGTCGACCTCTCTCTCTATATATATATATATATATATATATATATATAAAATGAAATTTTAAATCAAAATAAAAAATAAATCAAAATAAAATAGAAAAACATATGAAGGAATTAAGAAGGAACATTCCTGTATTGAAAACAAAAAAAACAAAGTGAATAATTCCACTGGCTGCAATTATATAATAAATAAACCATATTTTAGTTACATAGCGTATGTAGATTAAATGTCCAATAAATATAATATCTAATATATTTTTATACATAACACATTGCACACTAGTGATTTGTAGTTTGCTGAAACCTCTAAACAGAACTACTTTTGAAGAGGGAAACGTATTTGTAGCTCATTATGCAGAGTTGTTTTATTGGTGCAACTGCTGTGTTGTTTTTGGCAATGAGAGCGTTTTCGTCAAGTGGCTGAAGCTCTTGAATTAAGCTCGGAGCTCATGGTGAATCTTCTTCCTAGCAGGAGCTCGGCTCCACAGGAGCGTCTGACACACTCTTAACCCCGCTGTAGGAAGCAACTGAGACTCCTTCAGTTATTCACCTCTCCCTCTCGCCCCAACATACGAAAGCTGCTTCCCCTTCCCTTCCTCAAAAATGATGACCCTCCTCCTCCTCAGCTCATTTTCCCTCCTTCCCTTCCGTCGAAGTGTTTGGGGAGGAACTGGTGTGTTGGGTCTGAAGCAAACCATCTCTCTGCTGCACGGCTGCAATTCATCATCATTTTATCTACGACGGCTTTTAATTGGATCCTATCAAACTCTCCCGATAGTCCTCATTTTGCTGTAGACGGCATAGAGGAGATTCTGGCTGAGATTTTTCTTCCCTTTCCCCCCCTCCGTTCCTTTCCATCATTGTGTTTTCTCTGTCAGTCTCTCGTTCTCTCTCTCCGGTCATTTATCTGAGCTGAAGGTAATGTTGTAAAGCAGAGTCTGATACCATCAGCCTGTTCTGTTCATCTCCTGGGTCCTGAGCTGTGGCGCTCTGAGAGAGAGAGCGACTTTAGGCCTCTTGTCTCGTCTTTTATACACCCATCTTCACTCTTTCATTTCATTTGCTCTCCTCTACCTCTTTTCCACCAAATTTGTGCTGGTGCCAGGGCAAAATCTACATAAGTTGCCTACAAACATATAGTTGCCTTTGTTTATGAGTCTTAAAGGGACAGTTCGACCAAAAAAAAAAAAAAAAGAACATTCTGTTGTCATTTACTTCTAAACCTGCATGACATTCTTACCTCTGTGGAACACAAAAGAAGATCATTTGAAGAACATTTCAACTGTTTCTATCCATACAATGAAAGTCAATAAGGTCCCAAATGGCATTGAACCCTATTGACTTTCATTGTACGGACAAAAAGAAGGCATTTATCAACATTTTGCATTCGGTGAAAGAAACCAGTTGTACAGGTTTGGAACAACATATGAGTAAATAGGTGAGTAAATAATGACAAATTTTTATTTTTAAGTGAACTATCCCTTTAAGGATTTTACACTAGAATAGGGTTGACTATTACCACACAATAAACACTGTAGCTATGTTTTCTCCCAAATTGTAAATTTGTAAAATTTTATTACTAAAAAATAAATAAATAAAAATAAGTAATAAATAAATAAAAAATAAATTAGAAATAAATGAATTACATATAAATGATGATATTATTGTAAGCATTGTGCACTAACAATGAATGACAGGGTTTTTTTTTACAGCATTTATTAATTCTTCTATAATATTAATTTATAATATACTACTGTTTACTGTTAACTTATTTTCTGTCACAAATTAAAATAAATTGATATAACATGAAATGTTAAAACTGTATCAGAAATTAGCATTTTGTGTCTTTTTTGAAACTTTAGCCTTTAGAGAATGAGCAAACATTTAGAAATGAGCAATAACCTACATTAATAAGTGCTGTAAACATATTGTTTGTTCGTGCTAGGCATTGCGGTAACTAATGTTAGCATATAAATCCTTGTTGCAAAATCATTTTTATCCTAGCAATTCCATCCAGCATTTTTCAATGTGCCACAGTGAAAATAAATGACTAGAAAGCTGAGTTGTGATATATATTATGATTAAAAACATGCACTGCAATCAGGATGTCAAGATTGGATCAATATTAAAAAAGTGAATTTGCTGCATCAGTCTCAATCTCTCTTAAGCATTTCACATTACTTTTGTCCAGTTTGAATTTCTTTTAAAAGAAACATGGCTATCTGAATACATCTACAGGCATCTCGACAGACGGCTATACGAACAACCCAAACTCAGATAAGAAGTTCTTCCTCTTCAGTATCAACCTGCTAATGCTCAATGATGTTCTTCCTTCTCAGCACATCTCATCCTAAGCTCTATATCCTTTGTTTACTCAATCGATTGAGTCAGGACTGCTCGCTTCCCTCTGCGTCCCAACACAGCGTTGTGTTTTATTAACCCGTCTCTCTATTGTCTTAAGCAGAGAGACAAAGGATCGAATTGATCAATCTCAGGCAAACACAATCAGCTCCCCCTTCCTAATCATACTACATCAGCCATCTGCCCACTGTGAGCCTGGGATTCCACCTGCCAGCTGTTGCCTCGGATCTACCCGGCACGCGCTTGACCTCCAACGACCAGCGCTGAGGAACGCCGTTTGCTATACTATTCTGTAACTCCTGAGAAAAATACATTCACGATCTTGTGCCATGCAATCTTAAACACTTGGTTTTGTGATGTATTCTACATTGTTCTGACAAATTCTTTCAAATTTGTCACCATGATAACTTTATCTACATAGCAAACACAGATGAGGTTGTATAATTTCACAAGTCACTTGATTAGTGAACAAATATTTAAATATTTTGCAAATAAAAGTAATATTGAAAAAAAAAAAAAAGTGAATTGATAGCAACATGCTTTTTATTTGAATTTAAATTTGACAAAAAAAAAAAAAGTATTTGAATTTGATAAAACAATGGTGTTCGACAAGCATTTGGACACTTACAAGCTATCGAACTTCATAAATTGACAAAAATAAATAAATAAAAAATATTCTTGACCATATTATTAAAATTTCTATTAGAAATGGCTTGAAAAAAGCGAATATAGTTCAAATATGTCTAGTATAATTTTAAATATTTTTGTTATCTAATGATTTGACATGCTGGCATTTTTTGTGTCTTCACTGCTCAAACAGTTTTTAAAGCAATTTAAAAAGTAGCAAAACATTCCCCAAAAAGTTTAAATGATCAGTTTTAAATGATAAAACAATAGTGTTCAACAAGCATGAGGGCAAAAACTCAAACTTAAACCTACAAGGAAATTATTTCATAAATTGACAGAAAAAAATAAATAAATAAAAATAAATACATTTTTAAATTCTTGACACAATTTTGTTAAAATGATTTTATTTAAAAATAAATAAATTAATGAATTAATTCTGGACAATTTTGTTAAAATGACTTTCAAAAATGGCTCAAGAAAGAGAATATAGTTCAAAGCTCTAGCATAATTTTGATTTTTTTTTATCTAATGCATACACATTCACACATCTTAAAGTGTCTTCAATATTCAAATTTTTTTTTTTTAAATGAAACAACTCAGATATTATGATGTAAATTCACAAAAGTAACATTAATTTTAGTGAAAAGCACCCTGATTATGTAACATGTTGCTCCCTAACACTGCCAACGACGACCTTAAAATTGCCTTTCTCAGAATCAGTGGCGTTATGGCAAAGCAAACAGTTCAAATCCCTCTGAATTCAACTCAGCGTCATAATTAATCATTCAGATGGAAAAGTTTCTGCGGCGTGAATGTAAAGAACTGCAGGGGCTTTGGCGGGTGATTCATATCCGACCTGCCGTCTGGCACCTCAGCCAAAGCGTTCAAACACGGAAGTCCTTGGAATGTTCCGGGACCGATTCAGCCGGAGCCTATTGACGAACAGTCATTTCATCTGCAAGGAGTGACTCTGTGAATGACTAAAACAATAGTGACTCTTGATCTATGCCAAAGCCTGTCATTCGAAACATTCTCCTACTTCTGGTAATGGAACTCTCACGCAGGGCTACACAGCACTCATGCTAAAATCACTGCACGCTAAGTAACTGATAATTGCTGGCATTTAATGGTGTAATTGCAGTGGGATCTTAACACGGCTGTAATTGCGGCTCTCATTAGGAGTGACAGGCTGTCTGAACACCCAGCAGCACAGAACCAAACCCGGCGTGGTTCCGTCACAGGCATAAACCGCAGATGACCAGAGAAAAGTAAGGAAAACCACCTTTCTTAGAGCTTCGACTGAGATAAAGATGACCCACTGCTATTCATCAGTGTTAAAGAACATCAGCTATACAATCAGACTGAGCTTAGGAAGTATTTAGTAAATTAACAAGCTACTTTTTTACTTAAACCACAATATCCAAAATTAGAATAAAGTAACGGGACTTTCTAATTGATTCTTCTGAGAACAAAGGGGGATTTTTTAAGACTGCTCTTTTTCCTTAAATTAAGGGGGCTAAAGCTTTTAAAGCTTTAAAAAGGAGACAAAAGCAACATAAAATAACATAAAAGTAGTTCAAATGACTCATTTGCTATATTCAATGCTTTTGAAGTCATGTGATAACTTCACGTGAGGAACAGAGCAAACTTTAAGCCATTATTTAAAAATTCAGTCCTTTAAGACTGTTCACAAGAGAATCAGCAACGTCCATTTGAATCAATGCATGGATGAATCATTCTTTGAGTTGGATCTTTTCAATGAATCGTTTGATCCGGTTCACAGAAGTACAACTTTCTGATTCAGTGATCCAGTTGTAGCAGTTAACAGCTCACTGAAGGGAAAGAATGTCAGTGAAATCCAACTTAATTTTAGGTCTTTTCATTACACAAAATTATCAAAAGGTTGAGTCATATGGACCACATTTATGAGGTTTTATGGTGCTTTTGAGTCCTTTCATAAAACCCAAAAGCTCCAGTCCCCATTCATTATAAATGAATGGAAATGAGTGACTAATACAACCAACAGAATTTCTCATTTTTTATTCCAGAGAGGAAAGACAGACATAACACAATTGTCATTCTAGAGTGAACTTTAGACTAACTTTGAGAAACTCATTCAGAACAAATAGATAGTTCATCCAAAAATGAAAATTCAGTCGTAATTTACTCACCCTCAAGTTGTTCTGAACCTATATCTTCTGTTGGTAACCAAACAGCTGACGGTAGCCATTGACTTCTACAGCATTTTTTTTCCCCGTACAATGGAAGTCAATGGCTACCATCAACTGTTTGTTCACCAACATTCTTCAAAATATCTTCTTTTGTCTTCAGCAGAAGAAACAAACTCATACAGGTTTGAAACAACTTCAGAGTGAATAAATGATGACAGAATTTCCATTTTTGGGTGTACTATCCCTTTAAGGAACCACTAAAGCACCTGTATCGCTTCCACCTTCCTTTGAGAACAGGTCGCTTATCAGCCGGCTGTATTTCGCTCTCGTTGACTGTTAAAGTTAACATCACTCCAGCTGATGCTTCCAGCTAGCGGAGACAGAGGAATAGCTTCTCATCAGTGACGCGCCAATCGCTGTTGATTTGAAACGGCTGCGACAGCAAACAGTCGATAAAGTCTTTAGCAAGACAGCTCTCTGCAAACTCTTAGCCGTGTAATTAGCTCCCCCTCAGTAACACCAGGAATCTCAACACAAAAGAGAAAGAGGCTGCGTCCTATAACGGCCATCAATAAGGCATGGTGAGAAGTGTCACGGTGCCATCAAATACCCGAGCTTCCTCTCTCTGCCACTAATGACTGCCTTTGCAAAGCAGTCTGTTAAAACGATAACAAGTGGCACGTGTTTCATCAGGCCCTAATGGTCCACCAGTGCTTGCCCAGTGCCTGATGGGATTTTTGACAGCCAGACAAAATGTTGATTGGCCAAAAGGTAATGAGGGGGAAGGCTTGTGTCAGCAGTGCTGTAAGAAAATGGCCAGCTATTTGGACTAGCGTTTCTCCACCAATAATGGCCCTTAAACAACTCACAGAGATGTGACGATTTAAGGGGTCACGGCTTGTCAGAATGGCTTTCGGTCCATTTGCCTGCGGCACAGGTCCACTGGTCCATGTGATCATAAAATACACACACAACACCCTCTACAGTATGTTTGGCTAGAAATTCTTTCCAAAAGAAAGAAAATCCCCAATGAGATCCATTAGCATCTCAATTGATTCTTCTAGACAGCAATGCAATCAAATGTAGAGCAAATTAAGGCTTTTAAATTAAAGTCTCCTATTCCAGTACTCCTCATGTGTCTCTAGAGTTTACAACCAAAGGTCAAAAATCTCAATAAAAACTCAAAAATTTCTCATCAAATTACAGACAGACAGACGAAAAATAAATTAATAAATAAATATATAAACTGTCATTCAAATTGTTTTATTTTTTTTTGTAATGGTTTTTTTTTTTGTCTTATATGTTCACCAAGGCTGCATAAAATGATCAAATGTTCAATAAAAACAATAATATTGCCATTTAAAAAAAAAATTAAAATAACTGTTTTCTATTGTAATACATTTTAAAATGTCATTCATTCCTGTGATACAAAGCTGAATTTTCAGCAGCATTACTCCAGTCCTTAGTGTAACATGATACTTCAGAAATCATTTTAATATGCTCATTTGCTGCTCAAGAAACATTTCTTATTATTATAAATGTTGAAAACAGACGTGCTGCTTAATATTTTGTGGAAACCATGATACTTTAAGGATTCTTTTGAAAGTTCAAAAGAACAGCATAATTGATCTTTTGTGACATTATAAATGTCTTTATTTTTGATCAATTTAATGTGTCCTGACTCCTTGATCAATAATAAATAGGAATTTCTTAAAAAAAACGTACTGATCCCAAACTTTAAACAGTAGTGTATAAATATTTATAAAATTTGTTTTTACTGTTATTTCTTCTAAGGAAGCTAGATCTGATTAAACCAGCTAGATCTGATTAAACCAACTAACAAGTTAACAAGTTACACAGCTAATAACTCCACTACATCTCCTGAGCTATGAAAGGGCAACCTCTGAGAAACTAAACAAAATCACTCAAAACACCAAATAACAAGGGTTTAAACTTACCATTGTCTTCTGACACTGTATGCTAGTGCTGTTGAAGCGCAATGCAGTGACACTGTACTCCTTCCCCTGAATATAGAAGATACACTCATAGTTCCTCTGCCCAGACTGAGGCTGCGGAAGATTCCGGGCCAACAACGTGATGGGCTTCATGACACCAACAGGGATGTAGATCTGAGTGGACGGCAGGATCTGAGGACACTCCTGCAAACCAAAACAAGAGGATAGTCTTCAGAAATTTTAATTTTTAGATATTTTAAAGAAAACATGATTAAAGAGACTCCTAAATGGTCTAAGTCGTGGCCTAATAGGAAGTCGGGGAAGTCGTGGCCTAATGGTTAGAGAGTCGGACTCGTAATCGAAAGGTTGCGAGTTCGAGTCTCGGGCAGGAATTGTCGGTGGGGGGAGTGAACGTACAGCGCTCTCTCCACCCTCAATGCCATGACTGAGGTACCCTTGAGCAAGGCACCGAACCCCTAATTGTTCCCTGGGCGCTGGAGCATAAATGGCTGCCCACTGCTCCGGGTGTGTGTTCACGGTGTGTGTGTGTGCATTTGTTCACTACTCACTGTTGTGTGTGTGTGCACTTGGATGGGTTAAACGCAGAGCACCAATTTCGAGTATGGGTCACCATACTTGACAATACGTCATGACTTTTCACTTTTTTTCACTTTTTCACTAAATCTCAATATTATGTCTGTGAGGTTCAAACATATAATCATTTTAAGGGCTCATTCTTGTTTATAGCACACATAATAGATTGTACATAACTCAGCGTTTATCTTCGTCATGTGTTTTTATACACAGAGACATCACATGAAAACAATCTACACAAAACATAATGACTCGCTATTATAATTTTGAGAGATTCAAATAACGGCACTGAGGTGCATCTAAAGAAGATCAAAAACACTTTTGATCTTACTACTCGAGTAAATGTGGCTATTCAGACACGGCAGCCCCTTCAGCGATGCCGCTAAATCAAGAGCGAGGGAAGGCGAGGATATGAAGGATGCGAGGAGGACTTCAAGGCCATCGCCACCGTTGTCATGCCAACAGATTGGAAAACCAGGGCACAGAGCAAGATGCAATTAAGCTTTTTGAGGGCGTGTGCCATTTTAAAGACTTGGCATCAGCACCCGAGTTATGATGCCAACTGTGCACTTTAACTAGGCAGCAGCAGAACCATGGGCACGAGATCTTACCCGGAAAGACCTCTGCTCAAATGTAGACACGCCACGTCTAGTGTTTGGCATAAGTGCATTTATATGACAAATTAAAAATTACAATTTTCTGCTTGAAAAAATAAGTAAATGGCATAGTGAGGTGGCAGCTGGATTTGCCCACATACTGTTTTCACAGACACATCTCATGTGCAACATATAAAACCCAAACAAAAACTCAAGCAGTACATGATGGAAGGATACAGCTAGATCAAAGCAGCAACCTTTCTATTGACGCTTTGATGCAGGAGGAGGAAAAAGAAAACTTGTGGTACCATGATGCATCAGGTGGTTGAGGGAATCTTACAAAACTAGAGAACATGTTGGTGTCATATTTCTATACATAATGTATAATTCTATACATAAAATTAAATATTTATTATGATCATTATTATAATACTGTAAGTTTTTCTAAATTTGCTTAATTATTAAAAATTATAGCACAATGAGATTATTGGGAAATTATAGGAGATATACACACACATATACATATATATATATATATATATATATATATATATGAATATACTGTATATAATCATATATATGTGTGTGTGTGTGTGTGTGTGTGTGTGTTCCACTTCTTATTTAAGATATATTTACACTTTTCAATTTTTATACAATGAAAATAAGCAAGTGAAAAAGGTTTAAATATATCAATTAAAAAAATAATAATTATTAAATATTTAAATATTTATTATATTAAAATGTATTTATTATATTAATCTATTACATTATAAATTAAATATTTTATGTACATAAATGTATATAGCTTTTTTTGGTTGGGGTGACATATGACACAAACACGAATGAACGAATGAATGAATGAATGAATGAATGAATAAAAAGTTATAAAAAATAAAAATAAAAATTAAATTAAATTAAATTAAATTGTGACCTGGAGTTTGCAGTGGGTCCAGTAATTCATGGTACTGAATGATTATCATATTCATGCATCATAGTATTTACACAGTACTTCAAACAACACATGCCCCCAAAAAATAACATTTGCAGGTGATGTATGAAAGATGCAACACAGGGTAGCTCTTCCCCTGATCCATCCAATCACAGTCTGATAGAGCGTCTGAACTTGTTACCCTCATTTCCTATTTACCCTGCCTGTGGTTCTAATTGAATGGGAGGAGTACGGAACACCAGCGGCGTTATTAAAATCTACCGGAGATATGAGCTAGCGCTGCCACGGCGAGGGCTCTGTAAACAAACCTGATGGGAAAGCCACATGCGGCTCGGTGACTCTGCAGAGTTCCATTGGGCTGCTGGTTTAATTGCCTCGGGCGGCAGTCTCCTTATTAATACTGTGCTGTGCTCTCGATTCGGTTGTGACTGAATAAATAGACTGTGATGCAGTCCCCCCCCCTTCCTCAATAGAGCGAGCCTGTGTTAGTGTTCAATTACTGTGTGGTACACAAAGGTGAGGATTTCACTGCTAATGAAAAGGTGCAATTTGTTCAGAGTCAATAAAGGCCTGTATGCTGAGCACAGAGAGCCCTTATCAGTTTCCCAAGAACGCAGCACACAAGTCCAAAACTATATGTTCACTGCTAAAGGTTTAAAAGGAAACGTGTTTACGCCGCTGGTAACATTCGGTTACGGTCAGGATGATGCCTGCATGCTAAATACTTACATGATTTCAAAGGCTGAATCCTAAGCACATATCCAAATAAAACACAGTATTACCATGGCACCTGTACCGTGTCCAAACAACTGTTTGAATCTCATGAATACATGTCCAGTACACCCATACACATATATGCGTGTGTGTTTGCTTAGTATATATTTTGAGCAGTTCATAAACTTAAATATGCTAAATACACATAAAATATGAATATATCAAATTATTTATTAAAAGTGTTGTGTATTAAGAGAGAGAGAGAGAGAGAGAGAGAGAGAGAGAGAGAGAGAGAGTGTGTGTGTGTGTGTGTGTGTGTGTGTGTAAAAATATGATATATAATGTATATAATAAATTAAGTTTTAATAATAAAAAATAAGAAAATAAGAAAATAAGCACTGTATAAAAAGTGAAAAAGCATAAAAACATCTTAAATGATAATATTTAATTGATATATAAACAAAAATATTAAAATATTTATTACATTAAAATGTATATATTATATTAATCTATTACATTATAAATTAAATATTTTATGTACATAAATGTATATAATAAATTAATTTTAAAAATATTAAAAATAAAATAATTGTGTGATGTTTTGTATACATTTTAAGCAGCTATACATATATAAAAATATGCTATAAACATGTCATATAAATAAATATATATATATATATATATTAAAATAAAAAATAATGTTATATAATGCATATAATTATACACACATGTGAAATTATGTAATGTGAAAAAAACAAATTGGTTTATACAGTAAAATAAATATATTTAAAAAAATACTGCAATATATTTTCTGTATACAATTTAAGCAGTTAATTCTTATAAATATACTGTAAGAAACATACATATAAAGAATATTTTATTTGAAGAAAATGAGGCCTAATTTTATTTCTTTCTTTTGAGGTGAAATATGACTTGAACGTGTTCTTGAAAGTACAATGGTACATTTTGATTGTTAAAAAAGAAATGGCTGAACTATATCATATACTAAAGAACCACTCAGTATATTAGATTCTGCTTTATTTACCATCATATTAGTTTCTATGAGAAATACAATTGGGCATATCTTCAAAGACCAATGCTTTGGCATCATTAGTTCATCATTAGTTCTGCTATCCCTTCACACTCAGCTTGTTTGTAAGTTTGTCAGTTTGTTTTTTCACTAAACTGCCATGAAATCTAATTACCCTGATTAGCTTGGCTTCATTCCGAAAATAATCTGCAAATGTGACACAATGTAATTTAACAAAGTCTATTCAGCTCGCAATTGCGCGAGGCAAAGGGGAGAAATGATAAGAGCGGCTGAGAGCCAATCAGAGAAGAGGGAAAGCTGCTACCTGACTGGTGCTGAGAGACGCTTTGCTTGTGGCTCTGCCATTCGTTTGGCCAATCAAAACACACAGGTGGAGAACAGATAGCCGTAAACTACACATTTAATGAAACGCTCCAACCATCTGATAAGAAAAAGATGCCTTTTACAAGAAATGTGAGTCCGGCCCCATGGAAAAATGGAAATGTGCATTTGAAAGGGTGTGAGAAAGAAAAAGGAAAAAGGCATGGAAAAGGGGAATGGAAAGGACAAGAAAAAGGCAACATTTAAAGTATATTTTTTTGGTAAACAAACAAACAGATGCAGAAAGAGAGATACTTACAAAAAGTACCATGGTACTTCTCAAATAGTATAGTATTTCCATCAGATATCATTACTGAACTGTGGTACCACAACAGTACTTTTTGTAAGAGTAATAAGACTGTAAGAAAGCACAAGCACTAAAGCAAAATGGAAAAAACGTGGGAAACTATTTTATTAAGTACCCTGACAGGTGTCAAAACAGGGTTGAAAGAGCAGATCAGATGGCACACTTGCTGAGCACAACGGAATAATGGTGTACCGCGGGGATTCCTTTGAAGTGTTTCACGTTTTCTCCCTTTTACTGCCTTTATTTGCTTTGAAATGACTGTGGCTCCGGTGAGCCGGGAATCCAGGTTATCATGCGGTGTGCGCCCCCACAGCGCTGAATCACATTGCTGGGAATGAGCTCGCAGCTAACTCACATGTCCAACTTAGAAAACTTCAAATCCATCTGACTGATGCTGGAGCATTCCACTGCGGCTTCTGGTGCAATATTTAACACTGTGCTATACTGCATTATAAATGCTCGCATGGAATGCCAGAAAATTCCAGAATATGGTTATTTTTAGCATATTTAGCATATCTCTGGGAATTAGTCAAGTTAATGGTCTTGGTTCGTAACCAAATGAGAAATGAAATAATGTGAGGTATTTGTAAATCAGATCAGCTATGATTTAACTAAAACACTGTTACAAATGAAATGTTTCGTGTTTACTTCCAATAGTCAAATGAGATCGAATAAATGAAATGAATGAAAAAATAAAATAAAATTCGCTGCAGTTTCTGTAAACTAACCATATTCTGGAATGTCCTGTTGTTCTAAGTATGTATTTATAATGCAGTATAGTACAGTGTTAAATATTGCATAAATAAATAAACAAATAAAAATATATTAAAAAGCTTGTTTGTTTGTGCATTTTTTAACTCTATACTACACCGCATTATAAAAGCTTGCATGGAATACTAGAACATTACAGGATATGGTTACTTTATATGGTTATTAGCCAAGAAATAAAAAAATTAAAAAATTAACTATGGAGTATATACATATCTTGTTAATTAAGTATTGAGGTATGCCAAGATCAACTATGACTGTTCAAAATACATTTTAAAAGCATATAATTATTATTTGTATTCACTTTAACTATATTTAATTATTTCCATTGATATTCACCAATATAACCAATATAATTTTCTCTTTTTTGCATTAAAAAAATGCCCATTCCAGTCGTCTAATGACATAAAATAATCAACACAAGTGAATGTTTCAGGACTTCAAGTCTTGTGATTTGTTTTTCAAAACTTCCAACATCTTAAAAACAGCCCTCAAGATACAAGAATCGACACAAAAGTGTCGATTCAAAAGTGCAAAAGTGTTAGTCTGCATGCTAACAGACCAATGATGATGATAAAAAATGCAGAAGGAATACAAGCAAGCATCCTGTGTAAACAGTCCATTAGCTAGAAAAATAATACAAACAGCTTCTAAAGATATTTCTTATGATGTCTATTCAATGATTCACTCATCTGTCACATGAATATAGACTAATGGCTTCATTTGGGGGCTTTTCTGAGCAAATATTGAAATATATGTGATGAATTCAATTAATTAATCTGCATATCATGCAATTAATTTGAATAACATTTCAAATGGATCCAGAGCTGATGTTTAGTATGAAACGGACATGGAAGCACAGAGAGCTGCAGTGTGCAGTGTGTAGTATAGGATTGTTGGGAAGCCGTGCGGAGGGAAAGAGGAGGGCTGTTTTTTGGCTCTGGTAGCTGGCAGCGCTGCTCTGCTAGTCTGCTGTTTGTTTTGCTCAACTGCTGCCTCTAGCAATGCTCCTGCAAGCAAAACATGATATCTGCTGCTCTTTTCTTCCTCGTTCTCTCACATTCTCCACTTCTCTCTCAGTCTAAAGAAGCTGTGGGGCGATGCAGAGACGGTGCTCATGGAGCGTTAAGCAAAGTAAAGCCCACACTGCAAACACAGCAAATGCAGCCCACTTCTGTGGATCATCCACATTCCCTCACTTCCGAGTTGGAAATGGATTTAAATCACATAGGAACAGAATTTGTGTTTGAACCATTTAGGATGAATGTTCTACACTTACAAAAAAGCATTACGGTAATACTACGGTATTATATCAGACACCTACAGTATAGGAGTAGATGGTATTTAATATGATAATATGGTCATTCAGTGCCATGGAAATGTCCCACAAGTGTAGCACAAATGTACCAAAAAGTGTTTTAGGTATAGTACCATGGTACTACCATAGTATTCTTAAGAAGTACTTCAGAGAACCATCTCTTTATAAAAAAAAAATGTAACAAAATTATACCATAGTACAGTGATGGTGTTACTATGATACTTTAAAATATACCATGGTACTAACCTGCACCACAGTATTTATACTGCACTCCAGGGTGCTTCCAGTAATGCCATGGAAGGTACAGAAACCATGGTGCCGTAGTACCTTAGTACTTTTGATGTAAATACAGAAGTGTTATTTTGGTATATACTATTATAGTATTTATTGATGTTTTGAATTGTTTTTTTATTTTTTTATTTTCAGGTTTTGTTTTTGTTGTAGTAATTGTTATGTGTGTGTCATTTTTATTTTAATTTATTAGAATTTATATTTTGATATTTTTATTATTTGCTTTAATAATAATAATAAAGTTACAAAATATATAAAACACTTTAGCTTTATATTTCAGCTTATTTAGTTGCAGATTTCAGTTTTAGCAGTCTTACTAATTCTTAATTTAAGAACTTAATTTTTTTAGTTTTTAAATTTTATTTTGTTAGTTTTATTAAAATTAATTAAAAATTAAATTGTTTTTGTTTTATTTTTATTGCAACACTAAAATAAATTACAAAAAAATCTTAACTAGCCTTATTATCTTTTATTTTATTATTTTTTTTTTTTGTGGACATGGTACCATGGTTCTCCCAAAAAAAATTTCGTAAAAAATACCACGGTACATGTACTTCAGTACCATTCAGAACCAACTAAAACAGTGCTATTGATCTTACCATCCCTAAAGTGGTTATGACGGGTTTAGTTCTGAGGTTACTCACAGTACTTCATCACAGCTATTATTAGGGTATAGTAGGAACAACAGCGCTGCATTAGCTGGTCGTTCACGCGTATCACTATTGACTGAGTCCTTAAACGACTTGACAAGCCTGTTATTATGTCTAACCAATTACTACCAACAATTCAAGGGCAGCATCACCAAAATTCTTTAAATCCTAGTAGCGTTTTTAATTACATATTTTGGCAAGTCATATCTGGGTAACAGATGAGGAACTGAGCTGCCATCTAATTAGGCAGTCTGGAGCTCGTTGACTAGTATGGGCCAAACGGTGAGGGGGAAACAACTCGTGGATCCATCCACTCTAAGAGGAGCCTGTTGTCGAATGAAAGGGACTTTGAAGTCTAAAAGTGCTTTAGAGTGTCCGCCCACACGGGGCTCGAAAATAGAGCGCCACTCAAAACTTAGCAAGATGTGGCTTAATACAAACCGATGTGTGTTAGCAAACCTGGAGACCAGTTACTCATAGTGATATTGATTATATAAGACATTTCCATATGGCTACTAGGGAAAATAAAACACTTTATAACTGACCAGTGGGTGGGCGCTGCAGTATTAAGGAACAGACTTTGGGTTCACCTGCCTTGGACTGAACATACTTCTCAGAGGGCATTCAGATATTCAAATGCTATATATATTTAGAGATGCTATTTTTAGGAAAAATATTGAGATTTTACTGTGAAACAGCATAAGCACAACATGTTTTCAACAGGCTAACTGAAGCACCACTGTTGAAAAAAATTGCTAATTGCTATTGATAATTAAAAAAGGGCAACAATTGCCAAAGACAGCCATCTGAATGTGCAAGAACGAAGCAACGATGCTTTAAAGTAAATTAATTTAAAGATACAACTTAATGATTTTACCATGCAAACATGCTAACAGCTAAAGCACAACATGCTTTCAGTATGCTAATCCAAGTACTACTGCCAAAAATAAAAATTCAACAAATATCAGTATAATTAGAAATCTACATAAACTAGGTTGACACAAATCTGAATGTGTGTGGATGAAGAGACAACGCTTTGAAGGAAATTATTTTAGAGACACAATTGAGATGGTTTTACCGTGCACACATGCTAACAGCTAAAGCAGAACATGCTTTTAGCATGATAAAGTGAAAAAATATGAAAGTTAATAAACAAACAAACAACAACAAAACAAAAATCTGTAAATTATCAGAAAAAAATCTATATGGACTAGGTTGGATGTTGGATGACTAGCAAACAAATTGTTCATCTTAACCCATCCTAGCTGCTAACTGCTATTAAAAAAAAAAAAAAAAAAAGTGCAAAACACAACACAACTGCCAAAATGTCCACCTAAATGTGTATGGATGAGGCAACCAAGCTAAAAAAAAAAAAAGCTAATTAATGTAAATATGCAACTTCTCTGACAGGATTTTGCCACGTAAACATGCTAACAGCTTAAATATGCTTTTAGAATGCTAACGAAAGCACTGCCATCAAAAATGTTCAACAAAAAACATGTATACGCAAGTAAAAAATCTGTATAAGCTACATTGCTAATTGCTAACTATTGTTACTTGCTACACAATAGCTAATTTATAACGTAGCATGAAAAGTTTTTGCATTCTTAGCAAATACAGTAAAAATCCTAATTGCTAAAACTGGACTAAGTTAAAGCAGCATGAGAAACCCGGTCCTGGCCCTGTATTCTTGGGCACCACCCAAGAAGTTGCAAGTGCTTGAGCCATCTCCTTGACTCCTGAATGTAAAATTCATCTTCGGTCTCCATTAGGCAGACAGACGCTGTGGCATCTGGAAATTAAGATTTAATACACTTTGAATAATTAAAGCCACAGATCAGTGGCAGCCTTAGATCCCTCCGAGAGGCCCAGTGCCAGAGAGAATGGGAACTGAGGGGCTTTGAGCTCTACTCGCAACACAGCGGGATGGACCGGCATCAAACAACAAAGGTGAGGGTGCATGGCGGGGTCCCCGTTTCTGCTAATTGCCTTTCTAATTTATTGATTAATTACGATGAACACTCGATGTCGTTATCCCGAGAGGATGAGGCGATGGGTGGGATGAAGGTAGCATTTGATATGGAGTCACTCGAGGAACTGAAATGGCACGAGGTGAGGCATGCGTTCTTGGCACGGCTGCTGGAATACTGATCCAGAGACCTCGGCCGGGATCAGAGGCATGGGAGACGGGAATTTGCAGTGTGTTTGTGGGAGCTGGGCAGAGATTTGAGAGAGGGAATGAGTGAGAGAGAAAGAGAGAAGGAACGAAGGATGAAGAAACACCTGACAGCCAAACAGGACAGACGGTAAATCAGAGCTGGATGGAGTTTGGAAGCCAGAAGTGGATGCTGCTCTCTACATGCAATAGGAAACAAAGACCAGTTCAAACCTGTGCAATTCAGTTTAGTGCTAGAGGTCAGTGAGGAAGATATGGCTGTCCCATTAAGAATCTAATTCAGTGTTCACATATTCTATTCAAGTTATGCATGTTCTATAAGAGACATGCATACAGATTGAAGATTAAATCAAGGTCTGACACAAAAGCATCACGTCCTACATAACAGAAAACTAAGATGCTGCAAACTGGAACATGGCACTGTGTTTGGACATGAAAAAAAATATAGGACATCTTGGTCATTTCTCATCTAAACTGTAAGATAAGGCATATCCAGGTCACATTTCACCCAAAAATCAAGAGCAATAAAAATTATTTTAAAATTATATATTTATGAATATATATAATATGTATATACATATAATGTATATAATATAATAATACAACTAATCATATAAAAAAATTTAAAATAAAAAGAAATCATATTGTGCATAAAGTAAATTAAGCTTATTTAAATAATTATTATTTTACAACAACATTATTTTCATGATAATAATTAACAACAATTGCCCCAAATTATCATTACCATAATGTGTTTGGATGTGGGTTTTTTTTTTTAGTCTCATTATTCTTATTGGTGATTTTGATTAGATTCTAATTACTATAAAACAGCATAAATCTGCATAAATATAATTATTTTGTGCTACAGTAATGAGAATGAGTTTTTTTACTTTTGCTTTACAGTAATATGAAATGTGCACAGTTGTCATAAAATATAATCACAATTCACAATTTATTATTATTATTAGTTAATATTATTATATAATAATAATAATATATGGGGTAAACTATGACTTGAATAAACAACTGGTTAAAGATAATATTCAACCAATTACTTTTCCAAACATTAATAAATCAATTACTTTTCCGTGGATGCTCATAAGACTCAATTTCTATTATTTTAACAGCTTAAAGCTTTATGGACCAAAGTGAAATCTAAATGTCTTCTCATTTTTAATTAAGTCTCTCAAAGCAAAAAGGAAGAAAGTATAAACACGATGGACGTCCTGATAAAAAAAAAAAAAGTCTCTGATCAACTCAACTGTGCAGCTTCCATATTCGGCGGCAGCATATTAGTTATACTGATTATAATTGAAGCTGTGAAAGCCAGAGAATATACCCTTCTTTCAAGAAGACAAAAGAATGACTTGTTTTTGGTGTCTGTGTAAGCTTTCTTTGAATTATCTTCCTGCTGACAACTATATTACCGTCTTATGTACTCGTACCACCCAGAGAAGCTTTTGAAATGCTATGGATAAAATATTTGCGGGAAGCAGCGCAAGTTATTTTATTACCAAACAACAATGTAGGTACAATAGCTTTGAGCAGAAAGCTTTTAATGCTAACAGCTCCGTATGAATTATGAGAGCTATATACTGTCCTATTTACACTGCAAGTCTTAAAACCAAACATGCACCCAACTGAGGACAAACACCCCCACAATCCTTTGCTGTTTCTGCTATTATCATGGGTGACATGTCTTTGTTTATAAGAGCAAACGCAAGGCAGAGCATTACTGAATCGCACGGATCCCACGGGTGCATCGAGCAGCTCCATGGCGATATACCACCCTATGACTTATTTATCAAAACCCCCATTTGTCTCATCGGAGACGCACACTAATGAGTCTCAAATGAGCGGGAGAACGCAGCCGTAACAGCAGTTTCATCATCCTTAAAACAAACTCCATTCATTACGCTTATGAACAGGGCGGCTGTATCTCAATAGGGTTGGATGAAAGCGACTACGACAATCTTGGGTTCCCAAGGTGGGTCAGCGGCTTTCATTCAGTCTCTCTGGTCCATTTACGGACAACCAGTGTTGGCACATTATGAGCGTGCCTGCATGACAACACATGCTGTATAGGCTGGAAACAGAAAACAGCGTGATGCACACTGACTCCACTATTAATCCAAAAGCGATTCTGAACGCAGGACACATTGCAATATTCCGGCTCTGCACGACCTTCGGTGCGGATCTGTGAAATGGTCGGGCACTTTTGGCACTAGTAAAGGGCAAAACCACTGTCCAAGTGTGACTAAATGAGCTACTGGCCGACAGCTGGGTTCACAAATAATGAATGCTGGAACAAATGTGTTAGCGGTGCTATTTGTTTGTTTGTTTATATGTATGTTTGTTTATTTCTCCTTGTGGATTCCTCAAGTGTGGCTTACTGAAGCAATTTTCCGCCTGGTCAGATTTAATGTGTTCCTCTGTTTATCCGCTGTCAGGCAAATGTTGATTTATATACATTTGATTTGCAAATGTGACTCATTACGCTCTGTGACTGCATGGTTTATCTTTCATGTCTTCACGAGGATGTTTGGCTACTTTTTAAGGTAAGGCTGTTCAGAGACTGAGCTTTAATAATGGCAGAGATAAAGTCATTCTGAAAAGGACTGAGGGAATTATATTTGGGGTCGTAGATGTGAAAAAGCTTGCCTATAACTCAAAAGAAAAAGAAAGAAAAAAAGAAAGAAAAAAAGAAACAAACAAACAAACAAACATATTATTATCATTATTAATTTTTATTTTTTTATTATTATTAATTTCTCAAGTGTGGCTCACTAAAGCAATTTTCTGCTTGGTCAGATTTAATAATAATAATAATAATAATCATGTTTTTTTTTTTAAGTTAAAGGCTTTTTCATTTTAAATAAAGATTTATCTGCAAATACAGTTTCTATAAATACAACCACAAAAATCATGTATTATTATTACTTTAAGAATTATTTATTTAAAGCATTATAATAGAATTATTATTATTATTATTGTTGTTGTTGTTATTAAAAATATTTATTTGTTTATTTAAGGATTATTATTATTATTATTATTATTATTAATTATTATTATTATCATCAAACAGTATAAAAGTAGACTCTGGAATGACAACATGGAGCACTGGTATTAACCTTATGTTTACTTTTGTAGTCATCACCAGACGACTTCTAAGATTCCAGAAATGCTGTCTAGGCAGGCACCTTCACTCGCTTTTGAGACCCCACTGCAGATAATAATGAAAAGCAATCTCCGAAATCTCACTTCAACCACTGGTTATTAACCGCCGCTACCTGAAGATACCAGATCTGAAACACCTATTCTTCACTCCCTGCCTCAATTCCACACCTTCACCCACAAAACCCTACCAGGGTCTCACCTTCATCCTCCACCCAATAAACACCACACTACCAACCTCCATGTCAAAAGCATTTTTCCAGTGTTTATTACTCTCTACACACGTCATGGCAACTTCTTCATGGCCTCATGTCAGGATATGACGTAATGACATCTAGCTACTGTCCAAATGAATCATCTATAATATAATAATCTAAGCGTAACACTAACTGTCAAAGATAGACTATTTTATAGCTGAAGGATTATACTTAATGAATTTACATTTATTTATGTAGCAGATGCTTTTAACCAGAGTGACTTAAAAAATAAATTTGCTTAATAAAATAACATTTTAATGAAAAACTGTGTCCTTGATATTTGCATTATGCAGTAACCATTCCACAAAATCAATAAAGCTATCGAGGCCCTTATACATTATGAATATATTCAAGGACAAAGGGTTAAAGACATTTTGCTGCACATTGCGCTTAACAGCTTTCTTTAGCATTGACTCTATTCACAATCCACGTAAACAAAAAATAAATTATTTAAATTAATTATTTAAAAAATCATTTAAAAATTTAAATCATGAAAACTGACAAACAAAAACAATGTAAAAATGTTATTATTATTATTATTATTATTATACAATGTCAAAACATTATTATTATTATTATTATTATTATTAAATACTACTACTAATAATAATAACAATTATTATTATTATTATTATTATTTTAATTGTTGTTATTTTTAAGTAATAATAATAATAATAATAATATAAATTAAGTGCATATAATAAGACTTACATTAACAAAAATTACAGTGTACAGCAGTGGCTACTACTCAGATGCAGGATAAATGCATTGAGCTGAGATGTAAGATCAACTAATACTGAGGAATTGGATACTGCAGCACAGCAGGAAGGTGCTTGGGAGTGAACAGCGATAAGGCTGTGTGGAAAATGGTAAACATTTATGTACATTACACCCAAATGCCCCTCTCAACGGTGAAAGCGCTGTTTAACAGCTGCAGAGCGCGTGAACAGCCCCCTGGTCGACTCGAAACGGTTTGAGATACGAATGCTCCCCTGAGACGACTTCGGCAGTCGAGAACGGGCATGTGGAGGATTGATGTGTGTGTGCGTGTCGGTAATCATAACCCACTGTACACACGTAATGCCGCCTCGCGCACTTCCAGTGCTCATACGAAAAGGAGGGA
>JAFVLL020022210.1:47500-61021 GCA_021397915.2 Tor tambroides
GATGGAAATTAGAAGAGAAGGAAGAGAAGAGAAAGATCTATCTATCGTTCTATTGTTCTATCTATCGTTCTATCTCTCTCAAAAAAGATTGCATGTGTTAATCTGTACATTATACATTTGACATATGGAAGTCTAATGATAATGGTAATAAAAATATAGGAAATCAGATGTCACAACTATAAATTTATATATTAAAAATAAATTTAAAATAAATAATGATACATAAAACAAACAAACAAATAAATGTTGTTATCATTATTATTATTATTCAAGATTATTTAGATATTGGAATTATGGTGCCATAAAAAATAATAGTAATTCAAAAATACATAAAATTAATATTACAAATTATAGTACATTCCATGCGTTGAAAATAATAATTTATCAATATTGCTATTCATATTGATAAACAATTTTTTCTTTTAAATATTTTTGTTAAAAATAAAGCATATAATTATTATTATTATTATAAATATTAATAAAATAGGTGAGCAAATCGCAAGTACAATGAGTCTGTTGTCTTTATGATGTAAAAGCAAAATAAGAAAAGCAAAAAACTACATTTAATGACAGTAATACATAATTATTTGCGACATAAACTTAATATTACTTATGCCGCTGAATATGCTAAACAGAAATGCATTTACATTTATACTGTCATTAAATGTGGTCAAAATCTGCTTCAAACCACCTCCCAACATGTTTTCAATGATCCAAATCATAATCTGACCACAATAAAAGAGATTTCATTCACAAACACTTGCCTGAACTTCAGACGTGGTGACTGAAATGTTGTTGGGCTGCACCATGAGTCGGACGCACTGCTCCAGTCTGGAGGCGAAGCGCTGCGGCTCATCAGCTCGCTCACAGCGGTCCTTACGTGAACATCTAAACACAAATATTACTCAGCAGGGGGGACAAAACCATTATAATCAATTTCTAAGAACAATCAACCAGAGCGATCAAGTGCATACTTTATTAGTAAACTGATTAGATTTGAAATAACAATGTGGTGTGATGAATAAAACTTCAGTAGTGTTCAAACAAAACAAAAACTAAATTTGTATACCAAAAATCTTGCTGCATTAGATTAATAATAACAAAAAGTAATGAATAAATAAATGTAGTTAATTAAAAAGTACATACTTGGTATGCAATTTTGGATGTTGCTTTGGTTCCTCTTTTCCTTACTGGTCCAAGTAATATATTAAACGATACATTAAACATGTTCTGCTTGGCTGTTACTGTCTCATAGCTAAGCATTTTTCAGACAGATAAATTGTCGCTGGAAACTTGTTACATAACGCCCCAGTGTCAGCATAGCAATTAGCCTTATATTAAACAATCTACGGTATGTCCCGATTCATATAGCCGTGTAAACGCGTGTGTACGTGTGTGTGAGCAGCTGTGGGGTCAGGAGGTGCCGATACTCACACACTGTGCAGGACACACCAGCCGCAGTGGGGATCACCAGAAGCCAGACACTCGCTACAGCTGCTGTACTGCTCACAGCTCTCCACCGGCACCCGGCTCACCTACACACACACCACACTCAGAATTAGTCAACTAAATCTCACTAGTTCTTACTTCAGTATGGATTTGTATCTCCAACTACAGTTAGAAAGTATTTCACATTAATAAAAACACTCTGTATTTGTTAGCTGTGAGCCATTAGCTTAGCAACATGCTAACGCCTGTGTCTGACTGGAATCAGCTCCAAATGTCCTGTGAGAAAAGTTTAAGTAAGGCTCATATGACTCATCTGTTGCAAATTGTTATATACCACAGAAAATCTTTCATCCTCCATTTTTTAAAAACAGTACACAAAGGAAAGAACTTGACAACGGAAGCAAATGGTGTTAGCATCTAGCAGTTGAGTTTATTCACACGTTTTTCTTTTTCTTTTACTCTCACGCATTTTGCAGACACTTTTATCCAAAGTGGCTTAAATTGCATTCAAGGTATACATTTTATCATTCCCTGGGATCGTACGCACAAGTACAGCATTGCTAGGGCCATACCGACAAGACAGACAGATGGAAATATCTAATGATCAACCTGCTTGATGCTTACAGAGTGCTATGTGAAATCTGAGAACTGCGGTGCAAAACAGAGGCTGCCACATTCACCATCACTGTCAGCAGTTCAACAAACACACAGTTACTCATTCACACAGACAACTTGCATACTACATATTACATATTACAAATGTCCAACAGAGAGAACAGCTGGCTGAAACACGCTGAGAAATATTGCCAGCCACCTACACATGTCTACTTTCATATAGTTTCATTCAGAAATCATAACGTCTGACTGGCATTCGATCGGCTCTCTGGAGACTCGATGGCTCCATTCCAAACCTATACGGCTGCCTACCTAGACAACATTTATAGGCGGGAAGGATGTGTGCAATGACCTAAATGTATATATATGTGTGTATAAATATATATATAGAGAGAGAGAGAGAGAGAGAGAGAGAGAGAGAGAGCGAGAGAAAGCAACGAGTTGTGATTTTCAAGGCAAAAGGATTAAAAGAAAAAAAAGACAGAAAACGAAAATGGGTGAGGATACAGTACTGATGCAACAGTTTGACATATCAAATACATAGTGTTGTGGTTCTGGTTTTTGGGGTTGGCCATAAAAAAAGAGAGATTGCAGTTCTTTGTTGGGGTGGGGAGTGTACGGCGTCTGGAACATTTCAATTAAGCCGATTTTCCAATCGGAGAGTTGAGCATTGTGTCCTACCTCTGCTCTTTGTTTAAACGTCAGGGCTGGAGACTATTATACAGCAGCCATTCATACGAGAGAGAGAGAGCTCTCATCCCTCTCTATTTAAATGGTTGAAAGAGAAACCATTCATCTCTCTACAAGAGGAGGAGGAGGAGAAGCAAGGGGTATATTAAATATAAATAACATCTGCAAACGAGGCACGAGGCATTTGGGTCACAATGGAAAAATATCTCAATCAGAGAGAGCAGGAGGGAGAGAGTGGAGCAACATTCAGTCGTTGGTCTGGAAGGGTCTTGGACCATACATAAGTTAAGAGACACCCCTTTTAACAAACAAACAAACAAATAAACAAAATAAGCAAACAAATAAATTAAATTAAATTAAATAAATAAAACCATACTTAAACTATTGCCATGACATAATGTTTGTTTTTGCAGGACAGCAAAAAAAATAAAATAATAATAATAATAATAATAATAAATGAATGAATGAATGAATGAATGAATGATATAAAACCTAAAAAAGACTGATTAAAAATAAATAAATATAAAATAAAATGTTTATAAAAATGTTATATATTTTGTTTTATATATTTATATATATATATATATATATATATATATATATATATATATATAAATAAATGTTATATATATATATACATATATATATATATATATATATATAATAAAAGATTGAACTAAAAAAAACACAAAATACAAAATGTAAAAAAGTTTAACAAAATAAAACTAATAATAATAATAATAATAACTAAAAATAAAAAAATAAATAAAATAAGATGTAAAAGCTAAAACACTAATATAAAAACAAAAAACAAAATGAATATTAAAAATAAAACACTGAACTAAAAAAAAAACAAAAATAAAACACAAAATATAAAAAAAGTTTAGCTAAATATAATCTAAAAATAGACTGAACTAAAAAATAAATAAATAAATAAATAAAAAAAAAAGAATTGATCCAACAAAAAAATATGTTTCACTTGGTGTGCCACTACTGATCGCTGACACATTTGTAGTTCTCAAAGCCTTGTCCATGAGCCCTGTCAGATTTGAAACGCTGAATATGTGAGAAGGTTTGTGCAGATGTAATTGAGGATGGTGTGTTTTCTTTATTCTGTGTGGGGTTTGGACAAACCCAGTGCATGTAATTGCACCATCTGTGCAATTTGGGCCAAAAAATTGGTCATGCTCTAAAGGTGGCTGTGATGATCGATGGCTTATTTTTTCATCCCCAAAACACACACCTCAGAGAGCGAGCACACATTTTCCGTGAACACACACGGCAAATGAATAGGTCATTCTTTTGGCCCCCCACCCTAAAATGACACAGCCTAATTTAGAAAGAGCAAACTTTCTAGACTAGGAGGCCTTTTCTTTCTTTTAACACCCCCCTTCTAAGCCCTCCCTGTTCATCTATCTCCCATTTGGCCACGCACAAAAGAAGAAATGGCAGATGAAACCATAGATCATGGCCAGGAAGCCAGACACAGCCTAGAGGGAGAGGATGGATGAAAAAAAGAAAGAAAATGAGAGAAAGAGAGAGATACCATGCAGCCAAAACCATTTGCAGGTCGTCTCTTGGTACATGGTGACAGTACTTGTTGCTCCAGAGCCACATTAAGCCCAGCTGCAGAAGTAAAGCTCTGCTCATACAGGTTCCATTTCTTAAAGAATGCCTCCCCCACCAAACATAAATTATGTATCGCCATCAAACCCATGAAAGCCCTGTGGGGTATATGTCCATGGTTAATCTGAGTCAGGGTGATGGGGTCATCCCGAACACTGTTTCGATGATAAACGGCATCCTGGGATGCAACATCTGTGGCCGAATAACTGACGAAACACACCTGTAACACCAGATCTGAACTGCTAGTTCTTGTGTGAAGCCAAGTCTAATTATTCACACCTGTGACTGCAAATCAATTGAAATGCAATAATATGCCAAGGTCACCATTTGTCGGCAGGTCGTTATATTTGTTGCACTTCTCTTTAACTGTATTGTCTGCTCACATTTTTATTTATTTTGATTTTTTGTTGCTGCCATTCACCAGATAAAATGACTGTGAATTCTTATTTTGTTGATCACGTAAACCTTGTGTACAATTATTGTATTAAACTATTGAAAGGGGAGGGTGTTCTTTATATATATTATGCTGTAAGAGTCAATGCTTAATGTAATAGCACAGCATGTTTCCATGAACAGACTAACATTGCACAGCTATTGTATTGAGGGCATTGTGCAAGTTCTCTTTTAGAAAATTAAAAAACTGATTTAAAAAATCTGCTAAGTTACTATAAACATCCTACAGTTAGACTTAGAAATATACTTATAATATAATTATATATTAAATTAGTGTTTCTGCAATCATATTGGTGTGGACAGATATTTTATAAAACAATGAGCCAACCTGAGGCTGTATGTAAAAGTGATTTTACCACAGTTACAGGGGTTTTCTGCTTTGAAACATGCTTGAAACAAAGCAGGACGTTTTTTAAAGAAACTGGGACATGTGGGTTCAAATTAGGGCTGCACGATATTGGAAAAAACCCACATTGCGATATTTTGTTTTTCTGCGATATATATTGCGATATGAGAATTTTTTGTGAATATCTCTATTTGGGGGAAAAAAATCAATGATTGGGGTGATTTTATAGGTGAGTAAAGCATAGAAAATAAACAAATTACAACCATAGCTAATTATAATAGAACAAAGATACAAAATGAAATAAACTAGTAAGTCTAACAGTATTCAGGTACAGATATTGAATACTCAAATGTAAAATAACAATGCATAGTCTTAACTGTATAAATTAAATCTAATAAATTTGTGTTAAAGCTACAAAAGTGATTTTTCTCTTTGTGTTTTGCTGTTTGATTAACATTCATGACACAGAAAGCAGGAACAGGAACATTAAACTGCTGTGAATATAGGTACTGTTACACATCCATTTTCGTTGTTTACTTTCACCTAAGCCATAAGCAACTGTGTTTACAAGGAAACTTACAGAGACATGCATTTTTACATAATTTCGCGCGTATGTCTCATTTCAGGCACAATTAGACGCGGAAGTGACCGGAATTCAGTGTTCACGTGCATCTGCGTGGCTCTCACCGTGTCAACACTTGACGCGACAAAATACTGTAGAACCCATAACCAGTGACGATGCTGTCTGTCTACACTGCATGCGATGCACGGCGCGACAAATTCCCGCTCTATCCCGGTCTAAATCCCCGCTCTAACTGATGCCTCGCTCTATTTATGACATACTGACACAAAGTTCAAATGATTTGTAACAGTCGCTTTGTCGCGTCCAGTGTAGACAGACTTTGGGGCCGTTCACAATATCGCGTGGAAAACGCCAGCCGCGCCGCTTTCTCCTTCTTTCCAAAGGGCTCGGGAGCTAGCGCTTTCGTAGCGTCTGCCGTTGCTAAGCAACCGCGATCAGCGCTCTCCTCGACGACGCGTAAGTTTCAGCAAAGGTTAAATGGATTTCCAGCACTGAAAATCGCTTGCAGTAGCTCTGCTACTAAATTTATTTAAAAATGGATATCTCTGTACAGCTGTCGCGTCGCAGTGTCTGTGTGTGAGCAAAGAAAACAATCAGTATAAATATAACGATCAGTATAGGCCTACTAAACATCGCACATCCTGCGATGTGACTATCGCGGATGCGCACATCGCGATATCGATGCTGAAACGATATATCGTGCAGCCCTAGTTCAAATCTGTCCATTTGTTTCTCTATCTCTGACGACTTCCTGTTCTCTCTTTCTACTGTTTTCATTAATAAAGTGGCAAAAGACCATCAAAAGAACTGTTTTATTACATTAGAAATACTTTCCAAGGCACTGACCTGACAGTATAATCAACAGTCTGTCTAATTAGCACAGTGTGCTGACATTCAGACTCCGCCCCCTCTGAATGAACCGTACGTCACTGCCGCTAAAGACCTGCCATCATATTTGTCACCAACTTAGACACAGATATAATCAACAGCTCATAGTTTAAGATCAATTTTGGTTCCATACTTAAATTACTCTATAATTAGTTTTAAATTGTATCTTGTGCCTGGGTTATATAAAGCAACTGCTTGTTAACGTGATAAACAAATAATAAAACATAATTAATGTTTGGTATTTCAGTCACTTAATTTTCCCATCTTATTCATCTCTTTATTTTACCTCCAATAAATGTCTCTCAAATGCTAATTCCAACTCGAAATTCCTCCCTTGTTTCTTGCAGGGCAAGTATGCGAGAAGAAACGGCCTTCACGGTGCAGAGTGTTATTGAACGCAAACGCTCACTGCTACATGTCGGTAGACTCTCCAGCTACAAGCTCAATCCACCTCCTGCTTTATCAATACCAGCACACATTCAAGGATTTGTGTGTGTGTGCGTGTGTGCAACGTGCATGGTTTATGGATATCACCATGGCAACATCTGGGCTCTGGAATGGCTCACTTGGTCACTATATCACGTCTGGACGATCTCCTCAGTAAAATCATGGTGAGAAGGAAAAAAGAACAAATTGAGTGTTGTAAAATGATGGAATGGGAAAAAAGGCTAGCAGAGTGGACAAACTAGAAAAGAATGAAAATTATGAGCCATAAATGGCTTTGTCCAGCTTTGAGGTGAACTGTGATGTGGTTTTAATTGCAGCAAGTGATTTAAGCAGGATTTTTTTTCCCTCAGCAGGCTTACAGGTTATATAGAATAAAGTAAATTATATATATATATATATATATATATATATACACACACATATACATATACATATATACACATACACATATATTTACATTTATTCATTTAGCAGACGCTTTTATCCAAAGCGACTTACAAATGAGGACAATGAAAGCAATCAAAATCAACAAAAGAGCAAAGATGCTCAAGTGCTATAACAAGTCTCAGTTAGCTTAACGTAGTACACGTAGAAAGGGTTTTTTTAATTATATAATAAATAAAAAGAAAAGAGATAGAATAGAAAAAAGGAACAGAGTAAGCTAGTGTTAGAGGTAGTTAGTGTTATATATTCACACATGACACTGGCTTCAAAATGTATCATTTAACTTGCAATTTGCAAAGAAGCAGAAAAATACTCAATTTAATGCCAAGAATTTTTAGTTTATGATTAAGCTTTTAATTTTCACAAAATCTATCATTTTATTATAAAAGTAGAAAACATCTGGCTCATGTTTACATTTTCTTCTGTCATTTATATATACTTTTATTTATATATTATCATATTTATATAGTTTTATATGGCTTAAGGGTTTTATATACATTAAACATAGTATAATATAATTTAAATATGTATTTATATTTGACAAAAAAATTACATTTTTTTCCAATCACAATTTATATTAGTCTATACAATTCATTTCAAGCCTTTATGCATAAAATTTCAGATTAAAATGTTATTAAATTCAGTCAAGTGTCTAAACTTGTGATGACTAGCGTATACATTCAGAACCACCTCAACACACACACACACACACACACAGTGATCTGAAGAGCTGGCAGTTTCTCCTTCCGTCTTGTCACGTTGCCTATATTAAGACGTCCGCCACACAAATCAGATTACAGCCAGCTGATACTTCCTCTCGGCTCTCTGATAGAGCAGTACAGAAAAACACTGACCTTCAGAGAGCGAGAGAGCCGTGTAGAGTTTCCTTACTGTACTGTGTTACACAGAGGCCACGAGGTGCAGCTATGTGAGGAAACAATACAAGCACTGTCGCTATGATCAAACGCTTCAAACAGAGGGAGTGATACGCATGTACAAATATACACACATGCTTTCAATCCCACATTTGCTCTCACAGCGGACACACACTGGGCATTATTCTTGATGATGGAGCCAAATGCCTCTGTTGAAAGTTGGGTGAATGAGTCAATCTCATAGAAAGCCCAAATTGTATTTCATACCAAAATGTGTATTTAAAAAATAAATAAATAAATATTTGAAATATAATCTAAAATATATTCAAACATAATAAAATATTAATGATAATTATAGCTTATCCTTATATTTTGTAATCTATATTTTGTAAATCTATCTTCTGATATATTGTAGTAATTATAGTATATATTTTTCTGCACTATAGTAATGAAAATGAGATTTTTTGATGAGATGAGATTATGCTGAGATTACAGTACGATGATGAGATTTTTGAGGGCGAATGCACTTCATTATAAAAACAATGTCACACACTGAACAAAAAAAGTAAACCAATTCATTTTCTTGAAGCCAAATATAATTTCATATTTCTTTCCTTTCAATATGATGTGAAATATGAGCCGGACACATTCTTGACAGGTTTCATGAGTCACCCAAAAAGCATAAACAATATCTCCCCAAACTACATGAGCAATATACCAAACTGACAAATCCATTGATGGAATTTTTTTCAGAAATTCCTCCCAGCCTCAGATAAACGTTGTAAACTTTATCGTCCGAACGGCAGTGAGCGCCGTTTAAATCAAGCTAACGCTAATCGAAGTTTCTTCTCTCTTAGTACGGGACAGCTTTATGTCTTCCCGGAGACCCCAGAGCGGCGGAGAGAGATGCCGGGGCTATCAGCAACTTTTAATTAAGTGGGTGTGAATATGGGAAATGGAAAATTGTCCTGTCAACCCGACGAAATGGAGTTTTTGATGTTTGAGGCACAACATGCGCCTCCGCCTGCCGTTTCTATTATCCAATGAAGAGATACAAATGGAGAAAAAAAAACGTAAGGAGCAAAAGGGGAGACGGACGTGGACGACATACAACGCATCTTCCCCGAGATCAGCAAGAAACGCAGGAAAGAAACAGCAATATCATTGAACATTAGGGTCCTGGTCTCTTCTCTAATGCGGTGTGATATCTCTGTAAGCCTGCGGTACGGAAGCCAACATATTAAAATGTGGGGCGGATCGGAACGCCGGATTACGGTGTGATTGTGTTTACGGATTGTCTTGAAAGTTTCTGCTCGCTAGATTCAAAGGAGAACAATAACATCTCTGTCTTTCATGAGAGACCGCCGCTCGTCGGCCGTCCACCTCCTCAAACATAATAAAACCTGGAGAAAAAATGCGTGACTCAGGCTAGAGGGACGTCGACGGAGGCTTGTTAGCCGGTGCTGTTGACAAGAGAGATGGCGAGATGCCTCAGATTACGATAAACAGGGAAAGAAGTGAATGTGGGGAGAGAAAAATTAATGAAAGATGGCTTCAAGGAAGCCGGAGTGATCCAATCACAATCTATCTCCCACGACCGCTGTCAGTTCTCAAAGAGTCGGCAATATCTCAGCGAGACGGAGTGAGAGGGAGAGAGAGGACTCGCTATTTGAAAGAAAATGACCCCTGGGGCACCTCTCCCATTGACTCCTTCCTCCATAGGAGGAGGACCACTTAAAAGAGAGGGGAGAAAGAAAAGAAAAAAAGATAGATGAAGGAAAGAAGACAGAACAAATTGCTTCAAACCAATTAATTTCCACTTCTCTCTTTCTCTCGGTCCTCTGGGTCTTGGCGTGCAGCGGCTACAGACGGAGAGAGAGAGGCCTGTGAAACTCATTCAGCTCATCTTGTATGTCCAAACCTGCACGATGAAGCACTGCAGGTGGACACAATCAACCAGCATGCATTTCAACACACTTGCACTTCAAGATGGTACTTAAAATAGCAATTGTGACACATTTTTGATTGCGTGATGTAAAGTATGTCCGGGTGACAAAATATAGTACTTGGGAAACAATGCACAATGGGGGCTTGATTTTATGCATAATGCTTTGATTTAACTGCAAAAACTAGACTATGATATTGATTATTTAGGAATAAAAGCCTAAAGCCTGCTGATAAAAACCTGTTTAAACCAGTCTGAGCTGATTTTATCTGTTTTTCACCTGTTCTAGCTGGTCTCCCAGCCTTCACACCTGGCTAAACCAGCCTAAAAGGGCATCAGACACTAGCCAGCTGACAAAACCGGGAGAACATCTGAATCCAGTAAACCAGTTTAAACTGGTTTTTTTTGTTTGTTTGTTTTGGTTTGGTTTTTTCCCCCAGCATGGAACCCCTTGTATTACTACTTTAGAGCTTAACTCATTCCACACCAACTGTTTTATACAGATGAAATATACCTCAAATCATTTGGTTTGTCAAGGAAAAGATTGCCACTACTTTCTAAGCAATGAAAGTGACACATTTCATGTGGTAGATGAAAAACAAATCCCATAGACTTAAGCCCAATGTATACTTCCGTTTTTTTACACATTCACTAGCGAATGCATACAGTCAAACAGTTTGACAGCGTGCTTGAACGCAGGCGGTTGACACATGCGCTCTAGAAAGCTTCATCTTTGTCCAGCGCCTGCTCTATTTTTCCCCAGAAGTCGATAAAATGTCCTTTTTCAAACTAAAGTTGCTGCTATTATGCACTTGTCACCGTCTGATGTTGGAGACGCTATTTTGTTGTTGTTGTTCCATCTCTTTAGTTTCATTTTCTACTGTGAAAGAACGGCCCAGGCCAGTGCTGCCACCTTGTGGAACAACTGATTAGTGCAAAACCAAGTCAATGCGCATGTGCAACCTGCGCATACAAAGTCGACGGTTACAAAAGCTTACTGGGTGGTGCATGTACTATTCTATTGACGAAATTTGCATCACTTGCACTGTACGCGTGCGTGTAAAAAGTGAAGTATGGCCTTTACACTGTAGATATAGCCTGGGTAGATTTAGATCTTCTGCTTACTATTATAGTATTAATTAATATTTTGAATAGCTGAATTTTTTTATATTTTTGGTTTTAATTATAGTTTTAATTGTATGCAATTTTGTAATTTTTATTATTATTCTATAAAAATAGTTCTATATAGTTTTAATTTACTTTTAATTTCAGTTTTAGTTCTTGGTAATTTTACTACTTTTTACAAATTTTTCATCTAATTTTTTTTCCAGCTTAATTTCAATTACCATTATTAATAGTTTTAGCTAATAATAATAATAATAACGTTAGCAACATGTTAAATGCCACTCAGAAAGCCTTTGCAACTGCATAGAAATGTCTAGCATCACCAAAAATTGGTTATATCAGCAGAATATTACTTCAGAAAGGGAGAAACCCCTAAATTAAACAAATTTTTGTCTTTAACATGCACTGATAAACTATGCATAAAAAGACCAGGACCATTTATTAAGAAAATAAATAAACAAAAGAAATCAAAGTCTATCTGTCTGCTTCCCTTCTATGCATGGCTATGATCTGACCTTCAGGGTTATCCATTCTCAGCCGCACACTGACCACAGCAACACAGCTCTCATCTCCATTACAATGCCTCTCAACCTCCAGAGAGACTGTTCATTGCTCTGTGTGGCCACCGCTAGTGTTATGTACACAACTTCCTGTGAGAGAAGCACTTCCTCCCCCTCGTTTGTGTAATAGTTCAAATATTCTTCCTCCATAAAACCTTTCCCAACAAAGCCATTTACAGCTGCACTTAAATCAATCTCAGTCCGAGCACAGAGTGAATACACACGGCTCCATTTAAAGAACGTTAGCCTAACGCTCCTCGCGCTAAGTTAATGTGTTGAAGGGTTATCAAGACCGCCCTCTCAACATTCAATCTACACACCACCCGTATCAGAGGCACTCATACAGAAACCATCTATACCAATTACAGAACAATTTCCATCTGAAGACGTGGATACATTAAAAACAATTATTGCCAAGAGCTGATGGATCGCAGTGTTGGTGCAGCTAACAAGTTTTTGTACGTCTAGGTAAATGTGTGTGTGTGTGTGTGTGTGTGTGTGTACTGGGAAACATTAAAGTAAATAAATTCAAAGGAGTGACAAAATCATCTAACATTGTCAGTATAGCTAAAATCTCTCCTACCCAACAGCACTGTGAACAGCTGTACTCCACAGTAAACAAATCTGGATCTTCCATCTATGGGTCCCGGTGAGGTTAAGGGTCAGAGGTTGGGCTTGGTTTATAAATTACAGAGTGATTCGAGGTCAGCTCCCATATGACTGGATGTTTTTCTCCTTGTCTGTTTACCTCTGGTGTACACTTGAACTCTTCTATGTGCCACTTGAGCTAGAGATATCTTGTTCACCAAAAATCAATTATTGGGAAATGAATATTGAGTAACACTTACAATGAAGCCTGTATACATAATGTATTGATAATGTATTCTTACTGCATCTATAATAGCCTTAGAATAAGTTACATCTTTAAAGAGCATAACACAATCCATTCATAATGCATTAGACTTTTTAAAGGTGTAGCCATGAATAGGTAAGTATTAAAATATATTTTAATGGTAGCTTCAATTTATTATGACAAAATATGATTACAACGTATATTATAGAGATAATGTATAACCCTATTGTGTGTGTGTGTGTATATATTAGCGCTGTCAATCGATTAAAAAAAATTAACTAATTAATCGCACATTTTTCTAAAATTAATCGCGATTAATTTCACCTAACATTAAAGTTTTTAAATATACATTTATATTGCAATAATTTTGCATTCAATCTTCAAATGTACAATGTACAAACAACATAAAGACAGTATATTTTTAATATTTCTTTAATGGCATCTTTTTTATGATTGAAGGCCAGCATCACTGATATCAATACTACTGATGTCTCTATAAAATAGTTTTTTCCCCTGAATATTTAACTACTGACTGTAGCCAGTCAGCATTACAGTATAATTTAGATCTATAAATTTTAACATTTATTAGACTTAACTTCTAATTTAAGTGAACTTAAAACAA
>JAFVLL020022211.1:0-46422 GCA_021397915.2 Tor tambroides
CTTGTGGGTAAACACACACACACACACACACACCCCAACAAATGTTTGTTAGTACTAAAATAAAACCATTAAAACATATATTTCCTGCATTGCGTCTATTATTAAACATAGTAAACATCAGTTTGGGGCCAACTGAAAATTTACCATGTGCAATTGAGAATATGACATGTAGTTTTGCTTGTTGTGTATTGCCACATGTATTGACATTGTGTCTGTTGCAATATCTAATGCAATGACCAACATATTCTCTCTCCCAACTCATCACCTATTGACACTTGGTCAGGATCCCTCAGCATCACTTTTTAACACTCAGGGTGACCCTTTAGCATATTTTTTTCAATGTGCAGGATGTATCGCTTTCAATTAACCTTTGTCATCATACACAGGTGTGATGGGCATGGGAATATTGCCATGATAACATTACATTTTGGAGAATTACCTGAGGTTGATTAGGCCTATTAATTGTTTATGTTGTTGAGAAATGGGTAAGTTTAGGGTAGGAGTTGGGTTAGGTGCTCCAATGTTTATGAAAATATTAATATTTAAACACTTAAATTTGTTATACTTATTTTTTAAAACAAAAATGCAAATACATACGCAAAGATTTACATGAGTCATCGTCTGGCACATGCGTGTCTTGATCTGATGCACAAGGCAAGCACCTGAAAACAATGCAGTATTCTGCATGTTGAAAAATGACACTAAAGGCGTACCCTGAGCGTTTAAAAGTGATGCTGAGGGATCCTGACTAAGAATCAATATGTGACGAGTGGAGAGTGAGAATGCCCTGCAATGACAGATTTTTGGGCTAATTGTATTTAATCACACTTTCTATTATATGCATGTATTTTGAAACTGAACAATCAAGCTGTGTTTTGGGACAGCGGCAGTACCCATCAATCCTGTATGCCAGGATGAAGACATCTGCCACTAGCCTGGATCCTTTAAGTACTTCAAGTGGCGAAACATATTGAATGAATAAAAATACAATTGGGATTAAAGTTTAGATCATTTATTGAAATGGGCAAGTCAAATAAGTTGAGTGGTCAAAACTTTATCTCTCTCCGAGGATCCTTCTTGAGACAGTTCAATAAAAATGAATGTCATCTCAGCAGGTGCAGTGGAATCAATCACCAATGACAGGGACTATTAGTTGACAGCTGGTGACACACCATGACGTTTGTTTCCGGAGAGTGGTGTGAAAATTCACCTCCACAAAGAGCTCTCCTTTTACTCACCACCTCAAAAAATATGATGAACATGAACATGCCTTGAGTTTAGAGTGAAATGGATTTGCAATAAGAACACTGACACCTTGTCTCCGCCGCATGTCGGTGATGTAACTGGGCAAAATAGAGACACTATGCAGCAGAGATGAGCTACTTGACTTGTACAGCCTTTGCTCAACACTCTAGAACAGAAAAGTGCATTCTAGACTATGTACGTACATTGGCAGAAAAGTGTAGTCCACTTTTTGTAAGGAATAAAATGGTACCCCTAGGTGAAGTTGTTCGGCTAACCGAAAAAAAGATAAGTCTGGAAGGAACTGAAGGAAAGATACTGGTTATCCAGTATCTACAGTACCAAATCCTTCAGATTGCTCAGCTGACACATTCTGTCCAAATTACATCATTTTAATTTATTGAACAATCTCCTTGATTGTTCCTATACTGTTAAGTCATTGTTGCAATGGAAAGTAGTTAAAACCTGCTTGAAAAACTGTCAAATGTTGATAGATTACATTGTAACAATTATTTATTTGTATAATAACTTACTATTAATTAGCTGGAGATTCAAGTTGATGTCGGTCTATTGCCATTGGACTACTTTTATACCGTTGCCGCAGGTTGTTTTTTAAATTTAGTGATTTCTACCTAAGTGGAACCCACTGGAAGGAGATTTTGACCCCTGGAATGTGATTTTGGAGTGATTTTGAAAGACAATTTTGATAGACAATTTCCCCCAGAACGTGATTGGGCTAGTTTTGGTTGTGATGAGACTATTTTTGAGTACCAGTTGGGCTGGCTTTGTTACACAAACCTGGAAACCCTGCCTGCCAGCATGCTGTCTTCTCTGTCTTAGTTTGTTGCACCTGTTCGTTCAGCATTTGTGCTGCTTTTATTCTGTATGGTGTCACACTGGTATTGTGTAGACTCAGTGTTGACATTTGATTGTCAAGCTTTAACATCAGAAATTGTATGGTAGTTTACTTAGGAGTTTGTCCTGCTCTGCATTCTTGCTCTCAATCCTCATTCAATCAACCTGGAGTGGATTGTGTTCGCCAACTACCTTGCTGTGTTCCTCCTCTAAGAAAGATCAGCAGGAAGAGAGGGACACATGGTGATGACTGAGTAATAATCAGATGGCCATTTGCTTCTTCTATTCAATCTTTGATAAAGTTTCCCTTGCATTCTTATGAATATTTTTAATCATCTGTTTGTTCCGCTCCTCCATGATTACAGATTCGCCATGGAGGAGATTTCGTTCAACTGGATTTGACCTCGCCATTGCATCCGCTTCTGAATTTGGCCTTAGTTAACACTAGGTCCTTATGGAACAAAACTTTTCTTTTAAATTATTTTTTACTAGAGGTGTAAGAACTTTTTTACTAGATGTTTATTTGTGGAGCAGCAGGCGTGTCATTGGAGACCAAAACTACACTAACAAACTACACTTTTTGTTCTGAGCAAGCAGTAGGTGGTCGACTTAAAGGTATAGGTTAACCTTGCATCCTCTGACTAAAGTTGGACTGGCTAGTAGTGATCATGAGATCCATGATCCATGAATAATTGAAAGTATGGGATGTCCATAAAAATCACATCTAAATTAATACATAACCAATATTTGTGAACAGTTCTTAATTAGAAACACTAATTAAATTTAATGATCTAAACTTAATGATCACTTGAACTTGGAGTCAGATAAAACACAGAGGCAGAAAAAAATTGAAACTCAATCATTATACATTAAGTGACCTTTGCAGAAGCGTAAGTAAGAGACTTACACGCATTATACCTTCACTCATCCCATTGAATTCCATCACTGGGTCAATGGGGTGGTCCTTACACAATCGTAGTCAAACTAAATGTTGGTTTAATCAGGTCAAGCTGTGGATCATACAGAGAATCATACAGGTTGTATAGTTGAGCTTTATCAGTCTGTGTGAGATCTAAATGTCTGCATTAATCAGGGTATGTCTTAAGAATTTCAGATATGATGCCCACTTAAAGCGGGGCCAAATTCCAGAAAACTGTTGCAGAATGGAAGTAAGAGAGGGCTATATATAGACTTCCTCTGATCCTGATTGATTGGATTATCTGAACATATTCCTCCAGAGCTTTTTTTTTTTTTTTTTTTTTTTAATAAACTGAACAGAAACTTAAAATCTGAATGTGATTTTTGATTCTGAGCTCAAATTTGATTAGCAGATCAAAGCTGTTGTGAAGAGTGGTTTCTTACATCTCAGAGTTGTTGCAAAATTGAAACATATTGTGTCATTTGCGTATCTTGAAAATTTATACATGCATTTATGTAATCTTGTTTAGATTATCGCAATACCTATATTTGGGTATTAGCCAATTTTTCAAGCTTTATATGGAATGGTAGCTGCTTATACCAGTATTAGTCGTTCTCAAAGGTCCCTGAGGTCAGCCAATCAATTGTTCTTTATTGTTCCCAGGTTACGTGCAAGATGGGTCTCATCTCAAGACCCATCTGTTCTCCCCGGCCTTTGAAGCATATTGTTTAATGAGTGTCTTTAAGTGTTTTTTTTGTTGTTGTTTTTTGGAATGCTTTTGTAATTTAGTATACTGTATTTTGTATGGCTTGTTGTATGCTCTTTGATAAGCATACATCTTGTGAGTTCATTTTATAAATAATTAGTCCCCCAAAAAATTCCCAATTTATTTTGCTAATAAAGACACTTCATTTCATTGTAATTTCATTCAGTTTAGATATTAAGTCAGCAACACCTGCACAATCACATCCATTGCCATATTTTCAATGTGAGAAGGTAAAGAAATGTGGGATGGTAAACTATAGCCTACAGTGGTTTCAACATAGCGGAAAAAAACTACAAAAAAAAAACAAGGCAATATTTCTCGACCTTCGCTGGAAGTAATTCTTAATTGGTGCCAGTGTGTATTGATAGGTGGTGTCGTAGTCAGTGGAGAATGCAGGTGGTGAATGCAAGTCAAAGAATGCAAGAGTACAAGTCTGCAGCTAGACCGATCTCACACTGAGGTTCTCGTTAGTGCCTGGGAAAGACTTGCCTTTTACAGCTCAACATGATAGAGAAAATGTCAGTGTGTGGTGTAACCTTTCATGCTATGCTCACACATCCCTCTCCATCAATCACTCGGGTACTAGAATGAAGATTGAGCACATGGATTATATTGAAAGGATGCATGAAAAAATCTGAGGAAAGGTAAAATATTATATGATTTTTTCTTTCATGGCTGCTTTTTTTTTTCCTCCTCACCACATGGTTTTGCATGATTATTCTGCTGCTAATAATCAGAACATCACTCACTTAACTCTTCAGGGAGGGCTATTACATGTAGAAGGTAACAGTGATTCTGTGTAAATGAGTTCTCGCTGAGTGAGTAGCCCTTCATGGATTCAGGGCTCAAATTACCTGCAGTTAAGTTCCACTGCATGAAGGATGAAGGTTAGCTACATCTTGGAAATAGGTACACTCACTGAGGCCAAGGGTTTTAGTTATTGTAAGATGGAGGTGCACTTATACTGTCCACCAGTCCTTCCATTTTTCACAAACATGGGGCATCACATTTGGCACTGATATCAGAGGCAAGAAATGAAATATGCATTTTCCCCTTAGAATCTGCTTCCTACAAGTTTGGCTGTCCTCATTTTATGTGTCAGTTCAGTTTGACGTTAGCAAAAGAGAGCTGTTAGCAAACATGCTTATTGGATCCTGTTGTTCAACAGGGACATGCAAATGCCTCCGCCGCAGCATAATGGGGTGTTTCCTAGCACATCAAATTTCACCCATGAGTAGTGAGAAGCACATTCACAGTCTTTACGCAGATGTTGAAAGACGGGCCATTGTGAATAATATCTGTACTCTCTTGGAACAAATAATTTTCATCTCATGCAGAAAATTAAACAAAGGCTGTTTACTTTGGCACAATGGGCAGATTAGCTTAGAGGAACAACAAAAAATATTTTAGAGGGGTTGTTTCCTGCCAACCAAAAAATTCAAGTAAACAAGTCTCAGTTCCAATGCACATGACCTGTGAATCTCCACGGTACCTGCTGCTCACTGTGCTGGCAGCCGGGGAAGCATGAATGAACACATCAGGAGTGCCAGAGCCAGAAGCCACAATGGGGGAGAAGTTTGTAGAGTTAGATGTCAACGACTTGACACCATCACTGAAGCCATTATACGCAACACATAAAACAGAAGCAAGAAGGCATTGCTATACAGTTTCTTAGCAACGGATGCAGTGCTTGCTGTGCACATGAGCTTGTAGCGATTACAGACAAAGGCTGCGGCAAACATTAGGATCTACATTGTCATGTCTTTTCTTAGGTTTATTTTTCATGTAGCTCTTTCTCTGGAATAAAATTGTTCAGCACTTTTCTGGGATCTTCAACCAGGCATCATGCATAACAAACCAACTACAGTTCTGACACATATTCATATAACAGAGGGACACGTGGTGTAATTTTCATTTCTGTCCAAAATTCATTTAGTCAAGACCACAGAAAAATTAACATAAACTTACATTCCAAAATGTTCTCATCATCATCATCATCATCATCATCTGCTTCAGTTATATTCGCTATTTCATGACCTTCTTTTTCACTTTAATGCTTGCTTTGAGTATATCTGCAGACCATTACTTCACAAATCTTTCATTAAGCTTTAGGTTCTATGCTGGGCCAGCAAAAAACGGCTGCAAGCACTCAGTGTTGATTGACAAGCCAACTAGGTTATTGCTGGCGTAGAGTGGTATAGCCCAGAAGAACTCATTTAGAGTTGATGTTTTGCTGCTAGATATATTAGTTTTGTAGTGCAGCACATGTAGGGGTTGTATATTAACATACACTTGATGCGTAAGCAATATCAATTCCGTGCTTGTTCGTTCTCATTCCGAGAGATAGCCTGTACTGTCTACCCCCAGAAGATATGCATTCCCAGGAAAATAAATTCCATTACTGAATGCCACTCTGGTCAGGACGTCCAATCGCGAGGGTAATGAAATAACAGCCAACAACGTGAAGCTTCCCTCTGTGAGACAGAACCTTCTGCTAAAATAATGTCACCATCAACACAGAGCTATTACATGACCTGTAAATATTTCTGCTGTCTGTTTGTTGAAAGTTACAATGCACCCACAGCACATTGTAATAAATAAAGCCCCCCCCCAAAAAAAGACACTCACAATTAAAGTGAACCAGGCGAGTGCCCCAGAGGTTTAATAGTAGAAAATTGAAGCTTAAATTTTTATTTATATAGCTAGCTGAATGTTAGGACCCAGCAGGGGCTACTGTTGAACGTGACTTTAAACCTAAAGTGTCACTGTATGAGTGACCTATTTTAATAAGTGACTGTATATATGGAATTTTTGTTTATTTGCTGATTTTGTATAACAGTGACGTGGTATGAGTTGAATGACTATTGATGTGTCAGACTGTTGAGGTATCATTCAGGGTAGAGGTATGAATGTTTTGTAGAATCAGATACTTTATCAATATAAGGTGCATCCCAATTTGCTTACTTGCACTTGCACTATTAATGCGGTTTTGTAGTAAAATTGTGTGGGTAGTGTGTTCACACAAAAAATCCCAAAAAGAAAAAGTGCACTTTAAATATTCAGATGATGCACGTATAATCAACTGAAAAAATAAAGTGTGGAATGTTGAACGCTTAATGCACTCAACTGTTGCAGGTTTAATGCACGAACACAATCAGTGTTATAGTTAACACATTATTGAGCTGTAAATGCCTGTTCAAATTTTTACAGTTTAAGCATGGATTGAAAAACAGGAATAGATGTTCCTCTGTTCAGATAGATAATAGAAGATTTTGGACCAGCTATAGCAAAAGCTTGATCGCCATGGTGTTTCAGTTTGGTCCTGGGGATAGAGAGCATTCATAAGTGTCCAGATGTAAGCGGTCTCAATGACTTGTGGAAACAACAACACCGAGAGACAAACCAGTGCTTGATTAATGTTTTTAAAAACATTTCATTTTGTGTACATTAATGTTAACAACTTGAACCCCACTCTAAATTTAACTGGCCTCCAGTGCAGAAAAATCAGGATGGGGGTGATGTACTCAAATTTACATCTGCCAGTCAAAAGCCTGCATTTAGGACCATTTGCAAGCACTCGATGGAAAAGTGATTAACTCTGTAATAGAGTAAGCTGCAATAGTCCAGACAAGATGTGATAAAAGCATAAAGATGATGGAAATAAATGACACGATTTAACATCCCCATGACATTAGCTTATCAAATTTAAGTCCTGAATCAAACAGAAAACTAGAGTCCTTTGGGCTTGCATTGGGTCAGATCGACCAGGAAAAGCAGTAGTAAATAAGATTAAAGGTGAGGAAAACCAGTATCACAACTTTCAGTGCCCAAGATGTAAAAACCATGTGTAAAATAACAGGTCCAAAGTGTAACTGTGAGTGTGTGTAGGTCCCATTGGGAGGTTGTACCCATTACGTGAAGTTAAAAGTCTGTAAGTTTACAAAACTCCTTTGGCAGTGGTTTATTGGGGCAGCAAACGTGAATATTAAAATCACATATAAATAATATATTATTTACATCAATATATAAAATACATTTTATCAAACGTTGATAGTATAACCCCCAGGAAATCTGCCAGTTTGTTTAAAAAGATATTTGACTGTTGAGGTCGATATATACTTGCAAATAAAAGGATCTGCCAATTCCTTAAAAAAAAAAAAATTGTAACTCAAAACTGCCATATGCATCTGATGGAATGGTCAGGCCATAAAAGTTGTTTTTAAAGACAACAACTACTCTCACTTATACCCGGTCATCCAGGGGAGTTAAAAAAGGTGCAGTTCTGAGTAGGGCTGGGCGATATATCTCATGCGATATGCATGCGCATCTCGTCTGTAAAGCCGGTTCCTTGATTAGCGGTAAATCTCCATCACCTGTTTTCAAATGAAGCGGCATTTAATACACAGAGCCGTAGATCACTGACAAGCTACGCAATATCGCGTCCATTATCGCAGATCTGAACACATACACACAGCCACCTCTCCCCACCCCCCACACACAGAGAGCAGAGTGTGATCAAATGTTTGATTGTTTTTGAATTTTCTCTTATTCATAGAGTTTAATGAACGCGATATTGCGTAGCTTGTCAGTGAACTACGGCTCTGTGTATTAAATGCCGCTTCATTTGAAAACAGGTGATGGAGATTTACCGCTAATCAAGGAACCGGCTTTACTGACGAGATGCGCATGCATATCGCGCGAGATATATCGCCCAGCCCTAGTTCTGAGGAACAAGTTCAAGAAAAAGTGTTTAAATCCCCATCTTTTGTCCTAGTTTCAGTCATGAAGATAAAATCCAGGTTTCGTGATATAAAAAAAGTAATTTAAAATAAAGCTCTTAATAATCAAAGACTGAACATTAAGCAGTGACTTCTTGAGCAGCAGTACTTCTCTGGCTGATTTTAATCCAGGGTGTCCACTGAGAACAGTGGAGGATAGGGCCGGACACCCAAAACATTGTCGTCAATGTCCAAAACAGAGTTTCAGATTGAGCAAAGATTGCAGATTTTAAAGTATTGCAAGTTAGACACAATGATACCATCTCCATCTATATGTTCATATTCAGTTCTTAGTTTAGCAGTTTAGCAAATTCAGCTGTATTTTTACTAACTCTGGGATGTCCAGTTCTGCTCTGGGAGGGCACACCAGCCTGGAAGATTCTAGTAATCTGAAATACTTAGATTAGCTGGTTCAGATGTTTAACTGGGGTTGTTTTTGTCTGATTTAGTCCAATTTAGTCTGAGATGCAGCACTAAACAAGGCATCTCATTTGTGAATGAACTAAATAAATTGGAATTGGTCTGTGAATGAGGATCTTCTTTGTGTAGTCTCTGGAATAAAGAAAAAAATTCAGACAGTTGACAGGGACAGTTGTCAAATTAAGACCAGTGCTGGCAAGGCGACAAACTGAACAGCTGTACAGTAGCCCTTAACAGCTGGACCAGCACCTTTGCAAGGTGGTAGGAGGAAGGATTTTTAGAAGTCCCCAATAAGATTTCCACAGAGACAGTTTTGATTAGACATGGATCAGGTTTTAATTGAGGGACACAGATTCTTAGTGTGGGGCTTAAGTTGTGGTCATGGACAAAGGCGGAGTTTACAAGAATCGGGAGAGGGTTAGTACCGCTGCTTATTTACAATTTTGTCATTTAGATCCCACTTTATATTAGGTGGTCTTAACTACTGTGTACTTACATTTAAATTAATAATTTTGATATAATGCATTTAGTATGTGTTTTATATTGTACATTGCATGTTATTACATCTGTAATTATTTTCTGTAATTACATTTATAATTACACTGTTGACCCATCCCTTACACCTTAACCCACCCTTAAACCTACCCATACCACTTAACCTGTCCCTAACCTTACCCATATCCCACTTCAATAGCAGCAAAAGTGTTTTGCAATACATTATGAACACAATAAGTACATTGTACTTATTTTTTGATGTAAGTAGTTAAGGCTACCTAATATAAAGTGGGACCGTCATTTATAGTAGCTACCAGCTAACTTTTTCAGACAGAGGTACTGATAGTAATATAAACTCAAATAAACACACACAATTATGATAAGATAATTTGTCTAAGTTCCTCAAGCAGTCTCTGGTATTTTTATAAGAATAATGTTCATTTATTATGCCATAAGTTAACATATGTAACCTTTAGCATTCTGCCAAATCTATAAATAGCATACTTAAACAATAAACACAAATCAGCTGCGACACTAATTCTCTTTTGACACTGCCTTTGTCCATATAAGACAACTCAAGCCCCAGTTGGCCCACTTTGGACCAAGGTATTTGGCTGGGCAAAAATCCCTTGGCAGTTGGCCTTGAGGAGGCTTGATCAGTCTCTGGAAGTGACAGTAGGAACGTAGGCCCTTGAATGCAGTAGGACAACCACGTTTGGCCCGATAGTGGAAACGCAGCTAGTGGATGAGTTGTAGTTATCTAGATGCTGTTTTGAATCCCCAATCCATGTCAGTGTCACTAATATAGATAAAATGCACATACCAGAAAGCAGCAACATAAGCAGCATAATTTCCTTTTATTATTACTATTTATTTATTTTTTTTACCAATTTTGGCCAGTCACTGTCTCAATTAGCTGGGCTCATATAGCAGTCCCATGCCCTGTGACGATTTAAATAATTAACGTTTAGTAGCACCATAATGAAAGCATTTATCTAAATGTAAAGATGATGGAATGTGCAGGCAGGAGTGTTCAGTCAGTATGTCCCTTCTCACTTGGGCTGTAATTTCCAAACGACATGTCCTTCGGTGAGTCAAGGGCACAAGCTGACAGTGTGCTGTCATCAGCTCTGTGTGGTGACCCATGGGCCCATGAGATTGCTTTACTTCCTCACTGTTTGTGATTTTATGGCTCCGTTTCAAACCTGCCTACAAAGATCTGCATGCAAAGACAAAAGCATTTTAAGGCATCATAGACTGATGCAAAAGCTGTTTCACAAGGTAGGCATCAACATTATGCTGCTTTCAACAATACCTGCCAAAACAAATATAATTAAAAAAAATAACGCAGGCACAAAGTAAGAAGTCCCAGAAAGTACTGCAACAATTTAATCCAATAAGAAAAATAATGATTTAAAATAATAGATTATAAATAAAATTTACATAATATTGTTCTTTATTATAGTTATATACCTGTATAATTATGAAATAAATAGAAATAATTGCAAAATGCTACTACTAATACCACTACTGCTAATACAGTAAAGAAACTTTAAAGATCTGTTCTAACTGTGTGCACTTTAGATTATCTAATGCCAATCTCGTCCTCATTGCAAAGAGATAGAAGTCTCCAGCCTGTGAGAAAATAACAGATACAACATTCTGAGCCTCTGGCCCATGAGAGAAGCGACATTAACAGATACATCCATGTTCTGAGACCTGTGAAGAAAGAGACAATAACAGATTCCATGCTTCTGAGTCTCAGCCTGTGTGATAGCAGGCAATAACAGATATAACAATGATACGACTCTGAGTCTGTGGCCTGTGAAGGCAGAGAGAGAACAACTGAAAAGTCATGCTTGTGAGGCAGCAACAGATTCTGGGTTGTCTGTAATCAGCACAGGCTTATTGGAAAAATACCTATCCAAATAATTCAGTTCCCCCTTCTCTCTCTCTATTTTTTTTTTATGTCTCGCTGTAAAATGTTTGTCTCTACGAAATCCAAGATGGTGGCACATATGGATGCAGCGGCTAACCTGGCTCTAGCAATAACAGTGCAAGATGTGTCTATCATCTCAAATGTTCTTATTGTTTTGCCATCTATGATCATCTAACACTGCAAGAAACTGGCAATGCCTGAACTGTAAATACAAAACTGACCAAATCAACTGGTGGAAAAAATTGCAGTCAAGTCACTTTTATTTCTATAGTGCTTTATACAATAGAGCTTCACAAAGATAAACACTTCCATAATGTACTTAAACTGCTCTATTTTAATGCACTAATTTTGTACTTAATATACTAAAAATATTATTTAGTACTTCTTAAGATAATCTTAAGGACACCGAAGTGTACTCAAATGTGCTATTTTGGGACACCATGAATATGAACTAAAATGTGCTTTTAACATACTATCTCTATTTTTTTTAAAAATTTATTTAGAAACCACTTGTAGTACAGTATACTTAAACCCACTAGTATATGAAAGATGGGTTCAAGTGTACTACAAGTGGTAACTAAATACATTTTTTTTAAATACAGAGAAAGTATGTTAAAAAGTAATAACTTTTAGTATAAAGTACAAGTACAAAATTAGTGTGTCTCCTGGGATTCTTCTCTGGCAAGACAAACCAAAATGGTGTGGTTTAATTCCAGTCTGCATCACAAGTCAGAATTGTGGACTGATATCTTTCTGAATATTCATCCAGTTCCTTCTGCTTGAAATAATAGTGTCATTAGCTCAAATCAGTTCAGTGTAGGTTCAGTTGAGATCAATAACAGTGTAACATTCATCAGTCTGAAGTGAGTTCAAGTCAGTTAAAAGCTGTTCTACAAAAGGGTGCTCAGGCTTGCGGTCCTCACGGTTCAGGCCCTGCTGTTGGCGGCTGAGATTGTGGGGATCGCAAATGAGGAGGTGGATGTGCTCAGCACTGAGGACTCGCCACTTATCTCTTGCTTATGAGGAGATGGTGGAGGTTGTTACTCATGCCGTGGCAGAGTGAAACATTGACTGGCCAGCTAAGAGGCAGGATGTTTGTCCTGAAAGTAAATTGGATGAATGTTTCCTGCCTATAAAATCACAACCTCCATTTCGGGGGCTGATCTCCACACCGAGGTGTCAAGATTGCGGAAGGAACTGTTTTCAGCCTGGCTATTCAGTTCCCAAGTCAGTAATTACTCAAATATAAGTGGGTTGAATGAGAACGTATATGGGGTCGTTGACGTGTGTCTTTTGCATGCTCAAGTTCATTATTTCAAATGCAGATGCACAGCAAGTGCGCTCATAATAGAAGCTCATGTGCTGCAACGCGCTCGTTTTTTTCCAGGCACGTCTACACCACGGCAAGATAAAAACATTTGAACTCTTCAGAATGCCACAGGTCTTGTGACAAGAACCAACCAATCAGCTTCACCCTTTCCAATACAACATTGAAAGCTCAGCCAAGATGAAGGAACAGCTGATCATAGTGATACCCATTTTTAAATAAATTTAGGTACTGCAAGTGATTTTCAGTGCTGACTTTTGACTTGTGATTTTCACAGATGGCCAAAACCGTCGACCTTCTATGGCAGCCCTGGTGGCTACTGAGAGGCATCTCTGGTTGAATTTATCTAAGGGGACAAATCCGCTTTCACCTTTTGATGTCTTTGGTGATGCCGTTAACACCATTGTCGAGAGGTTCCAGGAGTCAAAGAAGCAAACTGCAGTGTTCCAGCACTACCTCCCTTACTGGGTTCAGGTCTTGGCAGCTGCTGGGTGGGCGCAGCCATTTCCAGCAAGTTCAGTTCCCAGTGTACGCCTGGAGACGTTGCAGCACTGTGAAGCTCGCACCCTCTGAGGAAATTATCAGAGCAGCCAGTTTGGTTTTTCCCTGCAGGGTCATCTGCTTTAGGTCACTTAGTATTACTCAGAATACACCAGAGGCCTGTCTCAAGAGACTGGTTCTCTTAGAGCATCTGGCAGAGTAGAAACTTCAGCCGAATGTGTCTCGATGGGTCCTGCAGACTGTAGAAAGAGGCTACAGAATACAGGGTCACGCAGCTCTCCTCCACATACAGAATGGACAGCGACAGGCAAAAGTAAAGTGGCTACTCAAGGCAAAATAGCACATGCTCACAGATAAAAGCACGTTTACTCCAAGGACATTCACTATTATGATAACTTTGATAATCATTCATATTCTATGTGAATAGTGGTGTGCATTCCTCAGATATAACGACAACAACACAGAGCGTTAGATTCACTTTTAGAATGGTTTTCCAGCTGAACAATAAAAATATTGATAGCCAACCAGAAGCCATACTGCTTTAATGAGCCCCAGCATAACATAATTGTACTGTGCATATAATAAACAATGTTATTGTCTGCTGGTGTGGACACTAATATGTTTGTTTTTATTGACTTTCCAATTTTAACCGCAATTATTTCTGGGGCATTATATCGCCCAACAAAAAAAGTAGCTATCTTAGTTTAGCCCTCTTTGGTAGAAAGTGTAGTTTTGATTGGTCCCCCTCGGTAGAAATCACATTCCAGGGGGCACCTCGAAAAGACAGAAAGGGCACTTTGGGCCTGTGCACCCCACTGGTAGGCATGGTGTAACATTAGGAAAGAATACATAAACTTTGTTTGTTCGGATAAATGCTGTTCGTTTGTTCGTTTAATTTTACTGCAGATTCATTTTTAAACAAGACACTTTTTTCAGAGAGACTGAAAATAAAAGATGATGCACTGCAGACTATATTGGATCTGTCAGTAATGTTGCAACACACAAGTGTGAGTAACAATGTTTTTACCATGTGTCACTATTGTTTTGTCTGATACAGATCATTTGATATGTACAAGTAATACGATTAAAAAAAAAACCCACATTGTTTTCAGAGTACATCAAATTGTTAGCATTATTAACATTATTATTATTATTAGCGTTCAGCTGCTACTCAGTTTAGCAGTGGGCATTAATTTCCAAAATTTCCAAATCAAAATGATGTGTTTCAAAGAAGGGTCAAAAACAGGATATATAATAACATATTACTTCTAAATTATGATGGTAGGGGATGAAGAAAGGGGTCTGGTTTAAATGGACTAAATCATTGGATCATGCGTCACCATAGAGAAGGCTGTTGTTTCATTTTAAGTCATATTATGATGTTCTGATTAAACATTGAGCCTGTTCTGGAGCATCACCAGCACTGCACATTTTTCATGTCTCCCTAATCAAACGCACCTGATTCAACTCATAAGCTCATTAATAGGGAATGCAAGACCTGAAGTGGGTTATGTCAGATAAGGGAGACATGGGTGCTCCAGGACAGGTTTGAAACCACTGATCAACATACTTTTAGAAATATGGAATTTTCATTTAGTGCCAACTTTAAAGCAGGCTACAACATAAAATGTGATAAAAATAATAATAATAAAAATCAGAATAATTTTCAGTGCTGTGTACTGTATAATAAATATTGCCAAAATAAATCACAGATAGGATGTTCAGTCAGTTGAGGGGTTTTACAATTCCTGTCTCATTTCCGCTGTTTTGTGTTTTAGGGCTCTTGTTTTGAAGTGTATTTTCTATTCCCATTTGCTGTTTCATTTCCTGTATATAATTTTGTAATCCCTTTGTAATCCTATTGTTTGTAATCCTATCCTTGTTTGTTGCCATAGCAATTCATTACCTATATCTTTTCCTTGTCAAGCCCTTGTCACCATGTGTATTTACAGCCCATTGTTTCCTGTGCTGGTTGTCAAGTCTTGTCCGTTGTGGGTGTTTGAATGGTTTTCTGTTGGGTGTAGATGTGTCAAAGACATACAAAATGTGCAGTGTTGTGGGTACTCTAGAACCAGTATATAAAACACTGATCTAAAACATGTCAGATGTTTATTTATTTGGCTAATGACAAATAGCACAATAGAACAATAAATGATAACAGTGGTGTCTGAGAGGTTTCAGCAGATATTTATGCCTACACTGTGGGCCTGAGTTAAGAAATAAAGAAAGCGCTGAGATTTTTCTATGGTCTGTACTGAAATTGATTTTAGAGAAATAGGAAAAACAAATCTAAATCAAAAAACATATATTTCCTGGAGACTGCTGGATGCAGTTTAGAGCTTTATATTTCATTTGAAAGCAGGTTTGTGTGTGTGTTTTGCGGCTCCTCATTCGCATTCCCCACCAAGCCGGCTGCAGTCATTGAGTTTGGAGTAGATTTTATTACATCAGATTCGATCAAACTCTATAACCTTAATCGGTCTTTTTCTTTCTCGCCTATTAATCCAATTCATCTGGCACCCTCCTTCAGGGCAAGGGAAGTGCAAGTATGTGTGTTTGTGTGTGTGAATGATTATCGGATCTCTATCAAAATGCTTGTGTGGTGACTAGCATCAGTACTTGATGAAGTTTCAAGACCACTTGTGTGAATATTAGTACTGTCAGTGCATCCATCTTGTTCCATATTCCCTCCTCCCTGCGAGCTTCAACGGTGGTGTAGGTATTAGAGCACGTATAGATGGCTTTCCACTGCACTATGCCTGCTGTATTATCTTGGTATGTAAGACAAACTTTTGTTCTCTGCCTCAGTCTTAAGATAAAAGCAATCACTCACACTGCAGTAAATAAAATAAAATAATAACTTAACTGAGGATGGCTGAGTTTGAGGTGTGTGCTTTTGTGCAGGACTTGATTACGGTGAAGATCAGGGACAGGTACGCTGATTAATTGTGAATAAGTGCGGGTGATTAGTATTCGGGTGACTGTGTTCGTTCAGTGCTGGTGACAGAGGATCCTGGTGTGTCTGTGACACTGTAATTACACTTGTGCATTTAAGACTTCAAGTCTGTATTTGCTATATTTCATTATACTGTAATAACTGGATCTGCCTTTGAGTAATAATCAGAGTAATAAATGATGTGGATTACGATGTTTACAATGACATGGAAAAACCTCTTCGGTCCCATTTACATGCTGCTTGTCATTGCTAAATACAATTCAAATTCAAATAAAATAAAATAGCCTTGTTTGTTGCTGTTTTTTTTATTTTAATTATTATTTTTTTTTAATTCTAAAACTGCTTTGTTAAACTGCTTTGAAATAATGTAGTGTAAAGTGCACTATAAAAAAAATTGACTTATCAATGTCTAACCATAGTGCAATTTTTTTTGCAAACTAAAGTCCAGTGGTGGAACGAGTATTGAAAAAATATACTTGAGTAAAAGTACTATTTCTTTCCAAAAAAGTAGTGTGAGTAAAGTAAAAGTACTTGACCAAATAAATAAATAATTACACACTTGAGTAAAAGTACTCATGAGCAGTCAGAACTCAGAGTCCCGAGATGTGGAAAACATTACTGTCTGAAGTTATGGTGACTGACTGTTTACGAAACTGAATGAGAACACCCAGAAGAGAATTACTGAGGTCAGTGCCTGTTAACAGCACATCGTTGAGGGAAACTATGCGTTGGGCACTAGAATCAACTGCTATCTGGATTTTTCCAGGTTTTTCATAATGGCATACACCAAAGATGGAAAGAAACCACTGTTCCTTCATTGCATGGTTGTTCCTTTTATATCATTTTCAAAATATGATTAAAAAATGACTCAAATGTGGTGTAAGAACACCTTGAATACACCTTACATCTTCATCATTATTTTTCAAAAAGGTTTTTAAATATTTATTTTTTTTTAAGGTAAAAAGTATTTGGATATTTTAAAATATATATTTTTTTTTTACATAAAATATACAAATATCATAATTTATTATCATAAATTTTATTCATAACATTCCAGTAGCTTAAACGGTATGAGCTAATAAAATGTATATCTTGAATGCAACATAAGATGCTTTGGATAAAAACATTTGTCAAATGCATTTAAAATATCAATAAGTTATTCAGGATTTGCATTACAAGACATATTGGCCCGGTTTCACAGACAGGGCTTAGGTTAAGCCAGGATTTGGCCATAGTTCAATTAGGAGATTTAAGTAGCTTTTATAAACTAAGTGTAAATAGCAATAGATACTATTTACACTAAGTGCAAATAGCAATGGATTTTATTTACACCAAGTGAAAATAGCAGTATTTTTTAACGACATGCTATTTACACTAAGTGCAAATAGCTATAGATTCTATTTACTCTATGTAAAGTTATTAAGTAGATTTTCTGCTATTTATACTACTTATTGCAAATAGTGGCAATTATCTGCACCTCAGTATTGTAGTACATTATAAAACATTCTAACATTGAGTGTAAATTATAGTTTTAATTCAGATTATTAAATGGATGCCACCGTATTGGGAAAATAAAGCCCTCCCTACATCTACTCTAACCCTACCTGATACTTTTATTTTTCTGCTTTTTGATTATTTCCTTCATTTTTATTGAAAATAAATGCCTTTCTGATGCAATATGAGATTTGAAAAGGGAAAAAAAAGTTCGGCAAAATCAGGACTCCAACTCGGGTCGATCGTGTCAAAAAGAATGCGCTTTACCAACTACGCCACTGAAACTGATACTGAATTAGTGTCTTTTTTTAGTGTCGACTAACCCGATCACATGTTAGTGAGCACAGTTAGCTTATCTCACTTCACATCTCCCTGAATTCCCCAGTATGGACAGTTAAATCAAATGAAGATGTTCAACTTCTGTTTGTGTGTGTAATATTGATTTACCAGCATCATAAAGAATCCTTATCGCTTGGAGGAGCTTGACTAAGGCCATGGCTTTCATGTTAGTCGGCGTCTCTTTGAACTTGGCGTTGTGGGGGTTGAAAAGCTGGCGAGTCTGAAGTACTGTAAATCATGGATACAATCTCCATATACACGCTGCCCCCTACATTTTCCACAAGCTGCCAGCTTGTGGTACTCAAAAAGAATAGAACATCACAATAATGCATATTTCATGAAGGCAAGGCCAGTAGTGAGCTAGTACACTTCCAGTGGCAGGGAAGAGGGTTTGAATGGGGCAGGGTGAATGGCATTAACCCAGGTACTTTCAATGAGTGGAAGTGGAAATTTAGAGCAAAGAGTTTAACTTTAGGGACCTCAAAGACTGCAGGACTGGGGTTTCTGATATGTGAGTACTGAGAAAGATAAGGATTTAGGAGGCAAAAGGGCAGAGCTTCACTCTAGTAATATTAATAATAATAATGAAAAAGCAGAAAGTTGTGGGTTCAACATCTGCAGCTGAGTGTAGATAGGACACAAGACTGCTAAAAGTAGTGATGGTCGCTTTTGAAACACTGCTTCAAAAAGCTTCTAAACTATTATTATTTAATGAAATTTAATGCGTATGCATGTGTCACGGGCTCCAGTTCAGGAGACCCTGCTGACAGATTAGTGTTACCTGTAAAACAGGATAAAGTTAAAAGAAGAGGAGAGTCATGTCTGGTGCTTCACAACTCCTCTGGTGATATAATATTTATTTAATGCACAATCAGTCAACTCCAAGTACAAAAACTGCTTCAAAATAAATCATATTTTGTCATATCTTTTGTCACAATTCTTCATTTTTACCTTCTGTAGTTAACATTTAATACTCAGTAGAACCTTTTTATTAGCAGCAATTATTAATTAATTAATTAATTAATTATTAGCAATTAATTTTTTATTAATTTGCCCGCTACTTACCTCATCTTAGTCTGTCAAGTCACTGTCTTCAATGTTCTCTTTGTTGGATGTCTGTCTTACTGTCTTAACTCATGTTCACCCACATGAGATTTAGTGTGTTTATGCATATTAACTGCAAATATGCTTGTATTTAACTCTACTTGCTTCTTAAAGCTATTTTTGCAAACAATTCACTCTTAATGCTTTCAGAAGTGGATTTATAATGGATGTACACAGATTCACAGGCTTTTCATGCATTTTTTCCTGTCTGATCACATGACCAGCAAGTACCTCAAACGCGATCACAGAGTGAGCTTCAACGAGGCACTTAATGCCATGTATTAACTCTCTAACGTGAAAAAACATTTGAAACTGGAAAAACATTTTGTAACTGGAAATGTATAGTAAATGCTATAAAATAAACAACCACTGGAGCATACTTAAATCACTTTTTGTCACGTTAGTGTGAACATTGTATATAAAGCAAAACAACAAGGCGTCAAACTGCTTTATAAATAACATTTTACAATCACAATGCATTGTAGTAGTGCAAACAGTTACATTTTAATGGTTTCTCTATAAATTCCTGTCTTTCTTACCTTTCTTACCTTATCTTACCTTACCTGTGTGTGATGGGACAAAGCTGTCACTGCATTAAGTGTCGGGTATGGTCATTGTGCAGGCTGACCTAGGGTGTCATAAGTGTAAATATGTCTTGGCCTTTTGTCCCTAGTAGACTTCCTCACTACAGCTTCAGCCTCCATACACCTTGATACTCCTTGATTCTTCCTTTCTTTGTATTTGATTAGATTCTTCCCTCACAGGCACACATTTAGTTGGATTGTCATCCCCTGTTTCCGTCCAGCCGACTGGGATCCTCAACCAGTTATTTCCCTGCTACTTATCTCATCTGAGTCTGTCAAGTCACTGTCTCCGATGTTCACTTTGTTGGATGTCTGTCTTACTGTCTTTTTTGTATTTCAGGTTGTGATGTCGTTGTGGGAGCCTTGTGAAATGGTCCATGACCACCAGGACATATTCATATCCTCCACAGCTTGGCTCCAGGTGCAAGTAGTCAATGCATACCAGCTCCATGGGTGAATGTGTTGAGATGCTACCTATAGGTGCTAGGCTGTGTATGGTAGGTTTTATACAAATGCACTTTTTGGTCACATACTCCTCAATTTTAGTGTTCATGTATGGCCAGGCCCAGTACTCACTCTGTACCCACGTGGCCCATCTTGTCATGGAGGATTTCGAGTGCCAGCTTATAGTACTTGATTGGTAAGACAAGTTGTTTTCTCTCCCTTGTTCTTGTATAGGAGTCCTCCTTTATCCCCCTGGGGTAGAAGCCCACACCGGTACGGTCTGTCTCATATTTTCTTTATGACCACGAAATACCAGGCATACCAGGCTGACCTGCTGATGGACCTGGATGAGAAGGAGGAAGGTGAATCCGACGTAGTTGCGGAACTGTGTCAGGCCACAGAGCTCTCACTCCGGGCCACCAAGGAAACGGCCAGAGCTATTGGCTGTTCAATGGCAGCACTGGAGGCCACAGAGAGCCACCTGTGGTTGAACCTGTCTGAAATGCAAGATTAGGACAGGTTCTTCCTGCTGGATGCCCTGCTCTCGCCCTCTGGCCTCCTCGGCAATGCAGTAAACACTGTCGTCGAGAGGTTTCAGGAGGCAAGGAAGCAGGCGGCGGCATTCCAGCGCTTCCTCCCTGGCCGCTCCCAGGTCAATGCGTTGCAACCCTCACCCCCATGCAGAAAGAGCAGGGATCGGGGTGACACTCTCGGTCGGGGTCTTCCAACAGAAAACGGATCTGCGGACCGTTATTCTGTCCAAGAAGGCCTCGGCCAAATGGTCCTGACACGACGAGAGTCAGGGCCCTGAGGGCAGACCCCCCCCTGGGGAGGAGAGGTACACACCTGGGGTAACCAGAGCTGGGGTTACGGCTGAATGCCAAGAAAAGTGTGCTTTCTTCACTACAGAGGACCACTTATCTGTGCGTGGTGTGAGTTTCAACGACGATGCAGGCACATCTGTCTCCTGCTCGTATCAATGTGATTATCACACTGTGATAATCGCATTGATACGAGCAGGAGACAGATGTGCCTGCATCGTATCAATGCGATTATCACAGATGTGAGAGGAGTGAGAAAAAGGCCAGTCACTCAGTCAAATAGTCTCAGAAACTGTTCGGTCTGATTGCAGCTGCGTCCAATGTGATACCTTTTGGCCTGCGTGATACCTTTTGGCCTTTTGACCTAAGGGGACATCATGTGCTTACGTGATGTCTTGGCGCACCAGATCCTCCTGTGGTCTCAGGGACCCACCAGAATCTCCTGGCCGGCCCGAGCATGGTTCTTGGACCTGGTGTCCCTTCTCGATGGCTCTCCGCTGGAGATTCCGATCAGGAGGGACCTCTTCTCTCAGGTGGGGGGGCTCCACCCTTCACCCCCGCCCAGAGTCATGGAAGCTGAGGCCATGGCCCCTGAGGGTCTGAGGTTTTGAGACCATACTCCAATCCAGAGCTCCCGCCACAAGGAAACTGTATGCCTTGAAGTGGGAACTTTTCACTTCTTGGTGCGGACAGCGACTGCAAAACCCAGTCAACTGACCGGTTGGTACAGTTCTGGAGTTTCTGCAGGAGCACTTCTCCGCTGGGTTATCTCCCTCCATTCTGAAGGTTTACGAGGTGGCAATAACTGCTCACTACGTCCTTCAGGGTGGTCAGTCAATTGGGAAGACACCCATTTGTTACTCGTTTCCTCTGTGGCACCCGGAGGCTGAGGCCAGTACAGCGCACCAAGGTGCCCTCATGGGACCTGGCAGTGGTTCTGGAGGGGTAGTGCAAGTCTCCCTTCGAACCCTTTGAGGAGGTTCCTGACAAGTTCTGAAGACAGTCTTCCTCCTCGCTATATCCTCCCTTAACCCCCTGGGGTCGAAGCCCGCACTGGTGTGGTCTGTCTCGTGTTTTCTTTATGACCGCAAAAAGAAATAAAAATACTCTGTCAGTTTTGATCGTACAGATAAGAATAAGGTATCGTTTGAAACTGCAAAGGGTCTACTTTTATTTGTGTATAGTCATAATAACAACAATCCGTATTAAAAACCAACGCAATGTCCAGTTTTTCCCATGTCAACTCATTATATCTAATGTGGTCACGCCCACGAGCCAATCGCACTTTTCAGATTCTGAACATCCACGTGAGACGTGCTCACATGTAAATGTCCACATCATCTGTAAACAAATGTGAAGAGTTCATCCCTGCTACTTTTTGTTTCTGGAAGAAGACGTGCTGAGAGAAATAACCCAGAATTTACCACTGAAGAAGAAGAAGAACACAATGCGATGCGTCGCGCAGCTGGATCCACTGGAGGATATCACTCTGATGAGTAGCCTAAGATTACTTGCATCTGTTGTTATTGTGTTATTGTGACATAACTTGTACATATTTTACTAGTTAGATATTTCCCAAACTATAATTCCTGAATACATGTATGAAATCAAGTGAAACATTTTGAAATATGTGTCATTTCATTGTCTAAATGTCTCATAACACCAGGATATTTGTTTAATGTTTTATAACATATAAAACCAAAAGATATAAAAGTAGCGTGAGTGTTAACACTGTGAATGAATGTTTGGCACAAAGGTGTGTTACTGTTCAAGTCTCAATGTTCAGATCAGCATGTTCAATCATGTGTCCTTGACCTTCACTGTGTATATTTTTATTATACTGTATTGTAAATAAAATACAAATAATAATCAAAAACCCACATTATTTTACTCTCCTCACACTCTTTCTTACCTGCCTCAGTCACATTCATATTGATGGCCCATTATGGGAGGCCTCTCAGGAGTGAATCACTAAATATTCATGGCCATTGTCACTCCCTCGCATAAGGGCATTCTATCACAAAACATGTTTTACAATTGTTAAATCAATATATTGTTTTCTGTGAATGAGTGAACAGGATAATTTTCACATCATTTTGTAGCAAAAACTAGTCTACCGCATCCAGTTCTCAAAAGTCTTGTGAACAAATATTCTGTATGTGTTTTATGGCCTTATTTCAGTGACTTAAAAAATTTAGTTTTTTTTCTAATCACGCATAAACATTGTTTTCTCAAAAACACAAACATGTACTTTCATGCTGCTCACATATTATTGTAGCTCAGTTTGTGCTGAATACAGTGTTATCAGACTTTAGCCATTTATATATTTTAAGATACTGAAAAAAACACAAATGTCAGGGCATGTCAAAACTTCTCCAGGGCCCCAAGACCCCCTCAGACCCCAGAGGGATAAAAGGGTAGGGGACCTTCAGGCACTTGCAGTATTGTGCCTGGAATTTGCACCAGGCATGGTTAAGGTGTTCCTTTACCCGAGGTCTGGGTATGTCCCTGAAGTGCTTACATCTACACTAGGGCCCATAGTACTTCAGGCCTTCTGTCCTCCTCCCTTCCAGGAAGCAGGCCAAGGAAGGTTGGATCTGCTCTGTCCAGTGCGAGCACAGGACACTTACATTCACAGAGCTGCCCCATGGCGTAAGTCAGATCAGCTGTTAATCTGCTGCAGTCCGTCTAAGAAAGGGGTTCCGGCGACCAAGCAGACTATGAGCAGTTGGGTGGTCCAGACCATCTCACTGGCCTGTGAGTCCTCTGGCCTCCCGTCACCTATTGGTGTCAGAGCGCACTCGACCCGGAGTATGGCAGCCTCCAAGGCCTTCTCAGTGGGCTTGGCCCTCCAGGACATTTGTGCTGCGGCAGGCTGTTCCTCTCCACACACATTTGTCCGCTTTTACAACCTGGACCTGACATCTACCCCAGGGTCCCAAGTTCTCTCATCTTGATGTGCTTGCCAGACACACACCAGACAGTGACTTGCTCATATGGTGCAGTGGTTATTCTCGTTCCCAAAGCGTTCCGACGCAGCTCGAGTTCTTGAAGGGGAACGAGACGCTGCGTCTCCCTGCCATACTCCCTTCATCCCTGCAGGCGCTCGCTTCATCAGAAGCTAACATGTGCATTTGCCGGATGCACCTTTATGCTTCCTGGTTGTTCACGTCACCCCACTTGTGATATCTTGCTTCTCTATTGGACTGATTCCACACATGCTTCAGAATGTGGTCTCGGAGGGGCATTCCCAAAGCATTTTGACGCGGCGTCTCGTTCCCATCCGGGAACCGTGGTTACATATGTAACCTCAAGAGATTTCCTGGCTCATTTGTCTCTGCTGGTTCTGTCCAGCTCATTGGCTCTGCCTTAGGTTTCCCAGTTTTTTTTTTTTTTTTGTTTCCTCTGTTTACTTCCTGTTTCCTTAGTTGCCTTGGTTTTTGATGATATCCTGTTTAGTTTCCATGGCTACTGATTATGTTCTGCATCAGATTCTTGTTTGGTTGTTGCTTTTCCCATGTATATACTTCACTTTGCTTATATCTTGAGTTTGATGGTTATTGTCTCTGGTGTTATTTGTATAAATCCTGCCTGCTTTACCATGACAAAAGGATCCTGGGAAAATAGATCTGCTCCTGTTTCATTTCCCCCATAAATGTGGTAAAATAAGGATCTCTAAATGTGTCATAAGATCATACACTGAGAATTTTGCTGCTTGAAAATGAGAATTTGATGGGTTGCAGTTATTTAAAATGCTATAACCATTGTTCATGGCACAATGACTATGTGCAAACATTTTCACTCGCAGTGAAGCCTCAGATAATCTGTGAATTAATGGATAAAATGTTCTTTTAAATACGTTCACATTTTTATAGTTCTGCATAAGACTTTTGACAGATTATTAAATAGGAGTTGCTGACTTTTATTAAACTTGTGCTGCTGCTTGTGTTGTCTGCTGTACTTGATGTATGGCAAGATAAAAACATCTGACAACTTGTCTGATGAAATCAAAATAATCATGATACATTCTTTAAAGACGTCAGTGTTTAACTTCAGCATCTGTTTCTTTTTTATATAAATTACATAACAGATATAGATAACATCTGTAAAAACACTAAAGTTGATGAAGAGATGTGAATGAAGAGAATGAAGAGATAACGTGGTTGTGTGATCAATAGGAGATAAGGGCAGTGTTACTTGTTTGAATTATATATATATATAGTTTTGTGTGTAGATAGATAGATAGATAGAGTTTTTTGTGGCAAAAATATAATTCACCTTTAAAGACAGAGCAGCTGTACGAGACTGTAAATATGTGCAGCCTGAATTAGGTTTGAGGTCCATTCAGTATTCTATTTGCTCACACTGTGAGTGTCACAAAGAAAATGTTAATGTATGTGTGATATTTGTGGAGTGTCCAGATGGAAACCATGCAAAGGAGAGGACCAAGGTCATAGGAACACACACACACACACACACACACACACACACACACACACACACACACACACACACACACATATATCTCATAGCTAATGTGACAAGACAGCAGCAATGACAAGGAAATGAAAGGACTGAATATTTATTCAACGTAAAGAACAGCAAACCAGGACACATAAAGATAGAAAACAACACTAGAATACTGCTATTAGCTCCACAAACAAACTTTCACAACAAAAATAAGATCAAAACACCTTGAAGTCAAGATTTAACAGAAATAACATTTCAGACAGTCTTTCTTAGAGCTACACAGTGGCAGGGAGGGCCATGGGTCAAATAACCAAACAGACCTTTTAGATTGATCAAAATTAGCTCCAATTATTCCATACTAGCTGGCCATACATTAAGACACTGCAAATATTAAAGTCCATACATTTTATATACCTCACATAAATCTTAAGCCAAGTACATAACCTCACAATTATATGTAATTACCCAGGGTTCACTGAAGAAACTTAGGTTTCTGTTGTGTTTGACAACAGTTCCACTTGAAATCTATTGCAACATGCATGTTACAGAGTAAGTCAAGTTCAATAGGAGCTTGATAAAGTAAAATGTAAATCTTTCTTCTCAGTATATAATATGTAATACTCATTGTTTGGTCTCAAACCCAGAACCAACCAACAGAATAAGCTGCACAATGTCCTAGCTAGGTACACGTAAGCAAGAGGGTTGTAAGGGCAGCAAAGTGCACAAGAAACCTTAGAACCATATTTTACATTAATTTGTAAATGCATTCTTGCATTATATTTGATGATAACAAACCTAATATTCAAAGGGGGTGCTATCTTTAAATGTGCCTTAAACCAAACAGGATATTATTCAGCTAGCTATAAAAAAAAAAAAAAAAAAGTTGAAGACAGTTTACATTAATGCCCACTATCTAGCGCCTCTTGTGGCAATGTTGAGAATACGACAGATACTAGCATTGTATTATGGATTGCATTACAATGACATGCATCACACTTGCACAACTAGAAGTGATCATGTTTACATATTTGTGTAGAGTTTTGAACAGTTTCATTAAGATGTGGCAGAACAACAACCTTTCTTTACAACAACTACAAAAATAAAAATAAATAAAAAATGCAAAAAACATTGACCCATCACAAATGCTCCCTTGATATTTTTGTGCAAGAAACTCAATATCGAAGTAAACGACACACATATGTATGTATGTTTATATGTATGTATATAAATACATCCACCATTACGCATTATCCATGGGCAAATCATTACCCCCTACACTTTTCTTTAAAGGTCATTTGGCACAACTTATAATTTGGCTATAATCATGTTGCATGGCCGAGGCAGTCACATAGTCGTAAACATAGCAGTTTGTTTTGCAGCAGGCAGCTTCATCAATTCACTTGTTCTCCAGCACAGCACTTTACTTCAGACGAATTCTGACTTTCTTTTCTGCACTGACAGTTACGGTATGACTTTTATTGCAAACATATATCCATGATGCACATCTTAGTAACTGTGAGACAGTAGAAGACTGTTTATCTCAAAAATGCACTGAAACAGAGGACATCGAATCGGTATGTCAGAGAAAGCAGTTTTCTGCGTTCAAGGTGACTAAAATTACAAGTCAAAAAGTGGTGCCCTAACAAGATTTAGTGGGATTTCAGTCATTCCCTATGGCCTACTGTATGTCGCCTATGTCCTTGTTCTATCAACCTTTTGGTATTGAATCACAGTGTAATACGACATAAAATATCTAGCATGTGTAAGCATGAGTACAACAAGCATGACGTGACGAACCACCAAGAGGAACAAGATTGATGTCGTCCAAAAAAACAAAACAAAAAAAACGCACTCTCCTTAGAAGATAATGTTCATCTTATACTATTACAATAATGGAAGCCTGAAATGTGTACCTACTGTATGATGTCCTTGAGCTTTCCTACTGCAGTTTCTCATACCATAACAAGAATAAGGCATTTTGTAAAGAACAAGTCGCATATCAAACCCAGACAATTGTGAAAAGAAACCAGAAAACTCAATAAGATTACATCTACCAGCTCCACTAACCACAAGGTTGTGTCAGATGCTTTGGGACATGCAGAAAATTGCTGGATTCATTTTTTTTTTAATACAGTATATACAGAGAGCCTGGCAGATTGTACATTAAACATTTAGAAAATTGCACACTAGGTGGTATATCTAGCAAAGCTAGCATAAGGCTAGTGTTAGGAGCCAAGATGTTAACCATTCGATGTGATCCAGAAATTTTAGACCTAAAAACCACACAAGGGGGACTTCAAATGTGTAATCAAGCTTTAAAGCAATAGTTTAAGCAGTAAATCAGCAACATTTGGAAAGTTTTCAGTCAGAATTCACCAGTGAGAACTTTACCAATTACTACAGTGCATTTTACTGTCACCCTCTTGAACATTAAAATTTCACTGATACTATCCTTCATTTGCATGTGAAAAGCCAGATGTCGCACATATTAGACAAGTATGCCGACAAAGTTTACAGAAGTAATGCTTATGTAATCAACACGACTACGTTTCCCAAGTATCCTATTTCAAGTGGGCTGACAACATCTAAAAAACTTTACAACTTTTACTTGTTCTTACATTTGAATAAACTATCATGCCACTACCCTGATAGCACACGTAGAATACATCATGGAGACGTTTATTTAATGTGCACATTTTCACCTGGAAGATCTTTTTTTTTTTTTGTTTGTTTGCTCATCTGTGTAAATGTCTCATCTTAGACATTTGCACGTCCTCAGAGCAACTGTATGCAACTTATATACAGTTGATTTAAGATGTTTATGATTTACAATCTTTGTAAAACTGCTTTTTAGAAGATGTTGAGCAGATGTTAGATGTTTTCCAAATGAACAACTCAAGACGTCTTAAGAGATGTACGTGTGCCATCTGGGTTAGCTATACCCAATGTTGTTTTTGCACATTTGTACTGATGCTATAAGGGTTATACTGTGTACTGTAAAAAACATAGATCATGTATGCTATCGGATATGTAGTTAGCATGACTTTCTTCCCTCTGGCACGTATTCACCGTCCATTTTGGGCAGCCGGATCTCTCGGACCGGCTGGGATGGGGTGGAGGTGGATGTGGCGCTCTTGGAGACGGTTGTCAATCCGGGATCTTTGGCTACGCTCATGCTGTAGGTGGTTCCCACGATGTTGAAAGTGTTGTTGGTCTTCTTGGAGAAGGAAGCCGACTCTCGCCTCTGTGGAAGAGTCAAAAGGAAAAATTAGAGCAATAAAAAAAAAAAAAAATTCTCTTGAGTAAAAGTGAAACATTCATCTTACTAATGGACTCTCTAGTAAATCCCTATTTTCCCTGACTGCACAATATTTTGAGTAATGTATGTACCATTTATCTACTTAAATATATATTTTTTCTTTATAGAAGTGGGAAATACATTCAGTGTAAGAAAAAACAAACAAACTATGTATTCATGATAGCATATCTAATCTTAAAGGTAAATCCAACTTATTCAATGTGCTGATGACATATTTAATGTAATGACATTTTGGCAAACAAATTCATCTGCAATAATATATAAACAAAAATATTACTATATTAAGTGAGAATATAGCATGCATAACAGAGAATGCACTAAGAATAATTTATAATACCATTTGCATAGTTTTAGCACTCATTTTACTCAAATAATTATATAATCAGGTGCACTGGTACAAACATGTCCACTAAATCTGTGCTAAATGTATTTAACACATTGCATTTCCCATATTTAATTTGGAAGATACAGCAGATTATTATAATTTCAGTGCATTTCAGCACAAATTAGGACGTGTTCATCCATATACGCCCAAATATCTGAGTACTGTTATGACTGAAGGCTGATAAATAGGCTTTTGCAGTTTGCTTTTGACAAGTGCTTTGATTAATTGTCCAAGGCGGGAATGTGGGAAAACATCTCAGGGACTTCCTCAGCCCCGAAACAAAAGATCAGGGATTTTGCAAAAAACAAAGGAAAATAGCTTCAAGCAATCTGCATCAATGGTATATATTAATACATAAATTAGAACAAAGAGATTCTTAAAGCCATCGCAAAGGCTTGTTACATGCAAAACGATCAAAGCTTTACATTGCACCATGACAGAAGGTGGCCACGGGCTATTGAGAACATTTTGTAGTGTGAAGGGCAAATTCACTAAACACTTGACTCTTTTTTTGTGTGAGATTATGCATTGTGTTCATAAAGCATCCACACAGTTTAACCAGGTGCTTTCTGCACTGATGTAGTATTACACCATGTATAGTTTTGATGTACTGTATATAATAACTTTATAAAGCAGTTAGTTTCAGTCCTTTATTCTGATACCCCGTCAAAAAAGTCTTCTTATATGGGAGATCAGATATTTTCTTATGCTGAGAGATAAGCAGATACATGTGAGAAAATATCATATATGCTGTTAAAAAATAAATGAGATGAACAGCTCCTATTCTCTGTTTTTATTTGAGCTCCATAAGATGAGGCACGTTACACCGGAACATTCTCTTGCCATTTACCGTCACTCTTTTTTAGCAGATGGACTGCATTTAATGAATGTAATTTAAAAAAGTAGCATACCGATACATACATTTTTTGGTTGTAATATTTGTATTGTGTGGTAACTGTTTTATATAAGCAATAAAGTACTCGAGGCTGTATTGTGAATAAGTCACAGCTGAAGGAGTTGCAGTCACAATAAGGAAAATAAGCCCTGGAAACATACAGTATACAGTTCTGTATGATTTCTAAGCTGTTTTCCTCAAAGGGACCAAAAAATGTCCCCACAAGGTCAAAATTTACTGGTATTACTATCCTCGTGCTTATGGGGAAATTTGGACCCTATAATGTAGGGAATAGCAGGCACACACACACACACATGCATGCATGCTTGCATGTTGGGTTTCCATGTTTTATGTGGACTTCCCACAGGTGTAATGATTTTACTGTACAAACTGTATTTTCTATCCCCTTACCCTAAACCAACTCAGCACACAAAACTTTCTGCAATTTTAGATAAAAAAAACAACAACAAACACACACACACACACACACACACACACACACACACACACACACACACATTCCTTATCATTTATAAGCTTGGACCACACACACAGAGGTGGTCTGGTTGTAGCTTCCAGGTCTCTATAGGAATATCTAACCAGGCTTCATTGTTGAGTCACAATCATAGGAGGAATGGCACAGCAGGAAACACTGTATGCCAGTAAACATACAGAGCCTCTGTTAGCAGGCTTACACAATAAGAAACACAGAAGCTGTCTAGTGTAGTCTAACCACAATAATCTGCAATGCTTTATTACATGCATGTACTATACATTGCATATGATGTTGCTGTTATTTTGTATTTCAAAATTCTTCTAAAGGAATAACTCACCCACAAAAATGTTTTTAACACTCATGTCATTTTAAATCTGTTTGACTGTCTTTCTTCAGTGGCACACAAAAGGATACATTTAGCGGAATATCACTCTTTCCCAGACACTATGGTTGAATGATAATGGGAACTGTCAAGCTCTTAAAATAAAAGTATCATAAAAGAACTTTTGGGTATTTTGGGTAAACTACTTAAGTCAAAAGTGGCTTGATAAGAATCACACAATTAGCTGATTCATGGCTGGTTTCAAAGATTTTCACTTCCTTTATAAGTAGTAGAAAATAAGAATCTTTAAATGTGTCATTAGGCTCCACACTGAGGATTTTGCTGCACATAGAATTTGATATAATGCTATCAGACGCTGTAATCCTTACTCATTATGTAGTAACTATGTGCAAACATTTTCACTTTTAGTTAGACCTCTGATCAGCTGTTCAGAAAATAAGCTGGTGTGGTACAGTAGATAACAGGAGTGTAATCCTCTGTGATCATCTATGATTTAATATGCAGAGTCAGCTTTACAGGACAGGAGTGATCTGATGAAGTGGGCTATCAAAATATGCTTATTTGACAGTTATAAGAATAAATTAGATTAAAGTGGTGCTTACCAGCACAAAACTCACCGTCACAGTGCTACGTGGTTATGAAGGTATTTTTAAAGATTTCTTAAGTGGTTGTTAATGTATTCTGGGTGTTTACTAATAAGCCACTGTTTAGTGTTAAACAGTTCTATATGTATCAATATATGTATAAATATTGGTGCACGTGGCTGAGATGGACCAATACATATCTATATACAATACTACATAATGTTCAATGATACATGTAAAGTCTCCTCTAAATCAGGTTTTCAAACTTTTGCGAGTTGCTTTGGACTTTTTTAAAGAAAGGCTGTGTACAATAATTTAGAATTATTAACAATTATTAAATAAATAATTTCTCTGCATCCCTAAGTTATCTTAAGTAACTGCTTGGTCTGCTAGCATGTAAAATAATAGAAACAATATGAATTCATCTCTCTTACATGCATCCCACTATATTTATGTCTGAAACTTGCATAACTTTCATAGAGTATTGAGTAGATCAATGATAGAAATCTTCTTCATTAACCCAAGAAAACAGAATCAGTTTGAATTTGAATGCCTCCCCCTCCCTTTCGAAATTCACTCCCTGGACTCAATCCCCTTGTGTACCGCCATTGCCAGCCCTGGTTACTAAATGTGCTTGTGTATTGACCACCCCAGAGTGTAAATATTCATCTTCGTTGCACATAGTGTCACAAGTTTTTACCAGGAGTGACAAGCCAGTGAAGAAAAACAAAGCAATTAATGTTGAAACTACGATGCATTGTGGTACAAGAAGAGCAAAGGAATTACTGACACCAGCACAAACAGAAAACGCTCAGCTCAGAGTTCTGCACTGGGAGATGCAAGACTGTTGGCCCTGTTTTCGGATGCCAATATCTGTGCTAGGGATCTCACAGTAGGGACTGCTGCATGCTGCTTCCCAATCACAGGCCATCGATCCCTGCTACTACACCAGCACCTGAGTCTCAAAATCACAGTCTAGGCTTATGTCAGCATTAGTAAAGGATCCCAACTACAAGCCCATCATGACCCACACTGATACAACTGTTACTTTTAGCTTAGGTCTCATTTGCATTGAGTATTGGCAAGATAAGCTCCCAGAGCTCACAGAGAAAATACTTAGAAGAGAATTAATATGTGATCGACATTACAACTGCTGAACAAGTACAAAGTACAGAGAGAGAGAAAGAGAGAGAGAGAGAGAGGGATGATTCTCTGAATTGTAAACATGCCCTGAAGCTTTAAAAACACCAAAAATTTAATTGAAAATAAATTATGCACTCTACTGCATGAAATAGCAAACAAAGTACATGTAGAAAAAAACAAAATAAAATTTAGTAATACAACCTAATCACTTATGAAGTTCAGGCGATAACTGAAATGAAGAGCATAAAATAACGGAGGGATATAACAAACAAAATTACCAAAGTAACTAGGTTTTTGTTAATTGCTTTGGTACATCTCTCGAATCACCCTTAACATTTGCAAATCAGCAAGTGGATTTCACAAAACAGTTTGTACAAACAGCACCACACAATGGATTGCCTGCAAAAGCCTGTAACTTGCTCAAAATCCTTAGATCATTTCTCAAAAGTAAGTAATTTATCAGTGAATGTATCAGTGCCATCAGAATGACAAATCCTTGTGTCATTGTTCACAAACAAGACGTTTATGTTGTCAACAGTGTACTCTGTCAGTATTCCCTGATGTAAACTATGGCTACAGTTTTGATGACAGTTACAGAAAATGCACGTCTGCACTTTTTCTGTATCCCATATATTAATTTCCACAGTGCACAAAACTGTATCGATTGCAAGAGACTGAACAGGATTCACATTTACTGTTGGTCTGTTAACAAATTACAATCAAGATTCTCCTGAGCAATTCATCAATTCAAGACATTAACAAAAACAGAGAAAATTTGCTTGACAGATTATGACAACTGGTACAACTATTTTGCTTTTAATGACTTACGCAATGCGCTAGATTAGATTTTTAAATTTTTTTTTAATAGAACATAGAACCCATCAAAATTTGGGTTTTTACAAATTACTTTTATAACTTGACTAGATGATGTGGAGGTTGAAGTAACAGTTTTGATCATTTCAGTTGTGCTCTGAGAAATGTTCCAAAGTGACTGTAAATTGTAACTAAATAAATCATAAAAAATGCAATTAAATATCAGCATAGATAAAAATGTATTTTTGTAAAATTAAAAATGACACTAAATACAACATGACATGCCGGTAATAAAGTATAAAAATTACATTTATAAGAATTGGCACATACAATAATAAATACTGAAGATAACATTAAAACACTGAGGAAAAAAAGGAAAGTGTTTTTGTCATTATGTGAGCCTACTAATCAGATTTTTTTTTTTGCTTTATCCCTGATAGTCAATGGAAATGTGGTTGGGAATTACTGCTCTGAAAATGAAATATGCCTTTTTCAGATTAACAGTTAAGAAACAATACTGACCAACATAGCATCAACATTCTGAGACTGCGTGTCCTAAACATGAAATTCAGGACTGGCCACAAACTGTGGTCCTTTTTCAGCACCAGAAAATACCAGCTGTACAACCTGGATTCCTTCGGGAAAGGAGGCACTTCCTCTGCGGCTCCTTTCTCCAACAAAGAATTCCTGCCTCATCAGAGAAATGACAACGGGTGCTGCATTCCATAATGCAAAAGTGACAAAAGTGAACATATTTTTTATATCATAAAACTAAGGCTTCACAAAGTCCCTGGGATAGGCTCCAGCATCCCCTACAGAGGACAAGCGGTTTGGAGAATGGATGGAACCATGCGCTTCATAAATTATCCAAATGCGATATATATTCTTTTCTGTTCTGACGATATCTCTGTTTTTTTTTTTTCCTGAGGACATACTCAGATTAAAGGAGAACGACTCTGGAATCCTGCTGTGCAAAGTAATATCCTCAATTTCAGCGTGCATCTACTAAACTCCTCATGTGGAGACCTCATCTGCAAGGCTACTGGAGAAGCTGAAAATAATTCTGATTATATCTGTAATATCTAACAATATAACCCATAAGCAGTCATTGGGTAATTATAAAATTTTCATATACTGAGATGGTAATATGCAGTGGTCAATTGTAATTATGTGGAGAACTTCAACCTCAGCAAACCTCGAGGAAGTCATATCTTGAAAGAATGTAATACTTTCCAAGATATAACTGAGCTAGGTTAAAATATTTAATTTGCCATTTAATACCTATTTCTGTCATCTTCATTTCTAAGAGTTTTGACGGTCACTGACTGGAATATCACTGCAAAGCAGTGAAGCATTTTATTTTAATTTCAAATCTTGATGGTTTGGCCAGAAATGGAAATAAACACTATCTTGTCTAATATATTATGATGTTCCACCTAAGAATTCCCTTTAGATTTATAAAACTAATCAGAAAATTCAAAAACTGAAACTTTCAATGGTCTAATTGGAATATGATTGGAGTGCGTTTGCCCAGGAGAATATGTTATTACTCTTTGATTAATTGAAGTACCAACTTTGTTATGGATGTTTCTCTTCAAATTACTTGGGAGAAATCACAGAAACAAATGGCAAAGTGCTGACATAAAGTAATTTTACAGACCTGTTCGGTCTTAGAAATAAATGGTTGAGAAACTCCAAAGGAGGCACACATGAGATTACTGATCTTTTTCTGAGGACAATCATTTGGTTGGTATTTATTACGTGTATGATTTTGCATTTTATATATTTAAAAGCAGGTTGCATGTGAGACATTGTTTGTGTCCGGGAGCATGCTTGAAGGTATATTAACATTTGAGCACTGGTTAAAAAAAAAACAAACAAAAAAAACACAAGATGTTTCCTTTTGAGGGAACTTTAACACTGCAGCAATGTGTTGATGGTATGGGAATTCCTTTAGCATGTGTCAGTGTTTGAAGCACATGTAAACACAACAACCTGATTGGCCGAGGCAGGGAAACAGAGTCCACTTGATCAACTTTATGCACAGACACCTTCGTTCTTTGGTGACGTGTTGCTGTGTTTTTACACATGCTTCAGACACCAGCACACACTGAAGGTGTTCTCATAGCATCAGCGTCATGACGCATCTCAGGGAACCAGGTAACATACGTAACCCTGAGACATTTTGACGTTATGGGCCTCTGTGTTACATCCTGTCTGTCAGCAGTTGCATGATTGTTCCACTTCCCTGCACACATATACTTGTACAAATATACTCTGAAAATAGGTTAAGCATTAGCATAGCTGCAACAGTCATATTAGCATTTCCCATGGCACAAGGATTCTTGGCTTATCACCCCACAACCATCCAAGATCAATTAATAAAATGAAAAAAAAAAATCTGTCATCATTTACTCATCCATTTGTGAATTCTAAACCCACGCCATTGGGTGGTCCGGGACGGGGGGGTCGGGGGTTGTCTGAAAACCAGTCAGTATCTGGTGTGACCACCATTTGTCATCTCCTTCGCATAGAGTTGATCAGGTTGTTGATTGTGGCCTGTGGAATGTTGGTCCACTCCTCTTCAATGGCTGTGCGAAGTTGCTGGATATTGGCAGGAACTGGAACACGCTGTCGTATACGCCGATCCAGAGCATCCCAAACATGCTCAAATGCAAGAACTGGGATGTTTTCAGCTTCCAGGAATTGTGTACAGATCCTTGCAACATGGGGCCGTGCATTATCATGCTGCAACATGAGGTGATGGTCGTGGATGAATGGCACAACAATGAGCCTCAGGATCTTGTCACGGTATCTCTGTGCATTCAAAATGCCATCAATAAAATGCACCTGTGTTCGTTGTCCATAACATATGCCTGCCCATACCATAACCCCACCGCCACCATGGGCCACTCGATCCACAACGTTGACATCAGCAAACCGCTCACCCACACGACGCCATACACACTGTCTGCCATCTGCCCTGTACAGTGAAAACCGGGATTCATCCGTGAAGAGAACACCTCTCCAAAGTGCCAGATGCCATCGAATATGAGCATTTATCCACTCAAGTCGGTTACGATGATGAACTGCAGTCAGGTCGAGACCCCGATGAGGACGACGAGCATGCAGATGAGCTTCCCTGAGACGGTTTCTGACAGTTTGTGCAGAAATTCTTTGGTTATGCAAACCGATTGTTGCAGCAGCTGTCCGGGTGGCTGGTCTCAGACGATCTTGGAGGTGAAGATGCTGGATGTGGAGGTCCTGGGCTGGTGTGGTTACACGTGGTCTGCGGTTGTGAGGCCAGTTGGATGTACTGCCAAATTCTCTGAAACGCCTTTGGAGACGGCTTATGGTAGAGAAATGAACATTCAATTCACGGGCAACAGCTCTGGTGGACATTCCTGCAGTCAGCATGCCAATTGCACGCTCCCTCAATTCTTGCAACATCTGTGGCATTGTGCTGTGTGATAAAACTGCACATTTTAGAGTGGCCTTTTATTGTGGCCAGCCTAAGGCACACCTGTGCAATAATCATGCCGTCTAATCAGCATCTTGATATGCCACACCTGTGAGGTGGATGGATTATCTCGGCAAAGGAGAAGTGCTCACTAACACAGATTTAGACAGATTTGTGAACAATATTTGAGAGAAATAGGCCTTTTGTGTACATTGAAAAAGTCTTAGATCTTTGAGTTCAGCTCATGAAAAATGGGGGCAAAAACAAAAGTGTTGCGTTTATATTTTTGTTCAGTGTAATTACCATAGTAACACTGTACTCCACATTACAGTGACAATTTTACACCTTTAACAGTTGGATTAATTAACAACAATAATAATATGCAACTGTATTTTCTGAACAAAACCATTCTAAATATGAGCAGTGTCTATTCATGGAAAAATTATCTGCAACAATGCTATTGTGTTATTAGTAGTTGTCTGGTTGTGTTTTTTTTATTATTTATTTTAAAGTTTTCTACAGTAGTCATTTCATGTAATCAGATGTTAATACTACTCTTATCAGCAACAATTGAGAGCGACTGTCAATAGTGGTGAGACTTTAAAAGAGCAAACGCCTGGTGCAGGACCTTCTCCCCACTAAGGTAAATCACACCAACCCCAATCTGTAATGCCAATCTGTGCTCCAAAGACAAGAGAACCTCAGAGAGCTCCAAGGTCAGTGTCCAACTCGATCCGAATTACAGTCAGGAATGAGTACAGTAACCAGTATCCAGTATAGAGCGAGTTCTGTTAGATAATGTCTGCAGTTAGTCACCTCTCACGTTCTTGCGATCCCACCACTTGCTCAGCAATGACCATGTGACCCCACCAACCCTTGTGGTAAAGAGGGTCACATGGTGAGCTCAATAGTTCAATTTCTCATCAGTGTTCAATACCAACCCATTTCTTGTTCCTCTAATCATTCTATTTTCCTTTTCTTACAAATGTATTCTCATTCTTCCTGATTGTCTCTTTTGCTTTTGCTGCTCTTTTTTTCTTTTCTTTCTTTTTAACAATAACAAATCAGTTTTTGTTTTTTCCTTTAGCCAAAGACATCAGTGAGCCTGTTTTCAATTTATCTTTCATCTGTGTGCTTTCTTCTGTTTTCGATCATTCTCTTTTGGGCTATAAATAGCCATTCAGTTCTCTTCTATCTCAAAGGACCAGCAATTTTAAACTGACTCAAAGCAGCCAATAGCTTTCCTTTGGGTGTACCAGTGGCACAAGAGGCCAAGGGCCTACCCATCAATACAGAAGTGTAGTGAAGCCTGTTGCACATAACCAATTATCAGTAGCTTCACTTGATTTATGAAGTATGAGACCAGAAGCACAGCCACGCAATATGGTGACAGAATCCATTTGGCAAAGTAAGTCTGATGATAATACACACTTTCTGCTTTCAAATGTTTACAAATATTGTGCAAAAACTGTTTGTACATTTTTTTTTATTGAAATTTTCTTAATTTAAGCATATGTGTCAACTGCTTTAATTAAACTCTATTAACAGGGATGCACATTTTTCAGTCTGGTTCTCATGAAAGCACCTGGAGATTTGGTTTGGTCCTCACACTACATAGTGTGACCCATTAAATATACCTATAAAAAATAAAATTATTAATAATAACATTATTACACTTTATAAATACAGTGCAACAATACTATTTTAAAATAAAAAGTGAGTATTAAATAAAAATATACTTATTTTATAGCACACTTAACAAATACAATACAAATATTTCACTTTCAATTTCTTTTATTTATTTATTTTTTATGAATTTTTATCATTTTCAGAGCTACAGTTAGCAAGCTTTTATTTTGGCAGGTTGCTGGCAAGTAAGTATATGCACTGCCGTTTTAGCACTACCAAGTGAAATATGGCAGTGAATGTGTCACAGTTTTGCATTTTGCTCGGAGTAAAATGGCAGCACAAACAGTAGCCTTTTCTTTCAGTCTGAATGGAAATCTTATACAGCATTACAGTTAGTCGATCTAAAACAGTGATTGTGCATTAACAGCTCTCAACCATGTCGGCATGCAAATGAGTGCCCTGAACTTATTTATAGTGGTCGACCGATATATTGCCAAGGCCGATATATCGGCCGATATTTGGAATTTTTCATATATCTGCATCGGGCGATAAGTTTTTCTGTTTGGCCGATGCGTTCGAGGCGGGACTTTTATTTTTATGTTATTAGCGCCTGAGCACACAGTGATCACATTCCCCCTCTTGTCCGCCGTCTTCGTTAAATATGATTCCCAATGCACACAAACTTCCCAGAATACTGAGTGCTCTGTTGGTTATTGTGTTTACTTCCTTTTTAATTATATTTTTATTAAATATTTATTTATTTGTGAAAAATACTTTGTCATCTAAAGTATAAATAAGTTTATTTTACAAATTTATTTTTTAATCCATTTTCAAATGATTTCAAATTTCTTAAATGTTAATTAAAATAAATATAAATATATCGGCCACCCTGCTTTCCAAGATATCGGCATCGGCTGTCAAAAGACCAATATCGGTCGACCACTACTTATTTATCCAGTGCATTTTTTATTTTGGTTACCACTTGTGTGCATCCCTGTCTATTAGCCTATATTATGTATGTAACTGTATTTACATTTACATTTAGCAGATGCTTTTAAACTAAATTATGTTTATTAACTTTTATTCTAAACAGAAAACGTCATTGCTACATTTTTAACAGCGACTTTAACTTCCATGTCCAAGTCTATATGTGCTATCAGATTTGCATTGTACTGTCTTGTGAGAGACTCTGCAGCTGCTCTCAATGCTTTCCTCAGAAACACAAAATTTCCATTCTATTGAGCATTTAATGAAGAAGCAGTTTTGAAGAAGAACAACAGTACGAAACAGTAATTTATATTACCGGTTTACAGGTACAATATCTCCTCATATTGTGAGCAATACGGCACCTCGCCGAGCTTTCTCTGTGGCAATTCCCATCCATTAGCTCTGAGCACTTCATTTTTCAGAGGTTATCAAGGCCAGGACAGAGGGTGGCAATAATCAAGAGCAAACAAAAGCAGTGGGGAGAGCGAGAGAGAGACGGTTGGCAGCCTCAAACTTATTGAACAGGAACAACCACAATAGTGACTAGCTTGCTAACAAGAAAGCCCATATTAGTTTAGGATTTATATGCTGAGTATTTATTGCTTATTGTGGGGAGTAACTTTGTAAAAAAAAATCGATACTGGAAAATTAAACAGTGATTGATCACACTGAGAAAAACTCTAAAAGTACACAGGCTTTAGTAAAGCGTTCTGCATTTTCAGAAAAAGAAATAAAAAGCAACTTCTTTCAGATTTTTTTTCAAATGATAGTACATCCATTATCTCTACAACACGGTATTATAGAATATAAGCACTCACGTGTACTGTACACAATTGTACAGGTATTACTGTACTTTCACAGCATTGTGACAGCCTACTTCTAGTGTATTGAACCAGATCTTACCCGCATCTCCTGGGCCTCCTTCTGACCATCCCAGGCCCAGCTGCGCTTTGTGAAGTAGTTGACAGTGGCAAACTCAATGAGAGCAGAGAAGACAAAAGCATAGCACACTGCCATAAACCAGTCCATAGCTGTTGCATAGGCCACTTTGGGAAGTGAGTTCCGGGCACTTATGCTCAGTGTGGTCATGGTCAGGACAGTTGTAACACCTAAAAACAGAAATGGTTAAGTGTTAGATGTCTTGGTCAAGATAACAGAAAACGTGGAGAATTTGTTTTTACAATGCCAGTTGCTGTTTGAGTTGATTTAGCCAATGTATCTAACCAGTAGTGACTAAGAAATGTTGTGAAAGAATAATGCCACCTTAAATGAAACATCAAGTAAATAACCCAAGCCAACATGCAAACTCCACACAGAAAGGTCTTGAGCCAGATCATTCATGCTGTGAGGTGATAGCACTATCCACTTAGCCACTCTGGTTTCTACCATAGCTTGAGGAGAGCTCCAAAAAAATAAAAAATACAAATAAATAAATAAATCAAATGGTGCTCTATGGTCTCGAAACATCCAATCAACTGTGATTAGAAAGTTAACTGAACATTTGTGAGAGTTTCAAGGACAGGTGCTTTTATAATATGTACCACTTTACTTTGTGAAGTGTTTTAGTTGATTTCACCTCTAAATGAAAGCTCTCAGCACTGGGATTCATGCCAACGCGCAAGGTGTCATAGGCTAAAAAGAAGCATCCTTATAAGTGATGGAAGCTTTTAAAGGAAAAGGGAGTAAACACTGGCAATGTGTTGCTCTGACACCACAATAATGTTCATAAGAAATTATTATGGGCCTTAGACTGCAACATATATCAGTGATGAGTGGCGACTTCTTTAACCGGGCATGCTGTCTAATTTATTCATTTGTCAGATATGATAAATAAGAATCACCATTGCAGGTGTTGATGGTGTTTTTTTTATATTTCTTACACACACACACACACACACACACACACACACACACATAATCTCCACTGCAGACTGAACAAGCAAAAGACACAATATACTGTAGTAGTGTTTTACATTTGTCATATCCATGTGCAGTTTGGTGTGTATATGGCTAATCATTTGATGTTCGTGTGTAGAGTTATGCAAAAACCCCATTTTTATAAGTTAAAATAGTTTCAAAAGACGTGTTTGCCTTTGCAAGAGATGCATGATGTTTTGCATGCTGTGTGCATTTTTTGTGTGTACAATTTAGAGAAAAGGAGTCATAGTTTCAGAAATTGTAAGCAATTGAAAAAAAAAAAGATAAACTGATTTGACTCTTTTACTGAACTGCAAGTTATTCATCAAGTGAAACTTAAAATGAACTAAGAACCAAAACTGTTGTGTGTACTTCAGCCTTGTGTAAATAATTCTGTATTTTTAATTTTGTGTATAAACATTTGTACAGTTTTGTGTATAAACAATCTTAGTAGAGGCCATAACGTGCATATGGATTTTTGATTTGTGATATCTGATCTTTTGGAATGACTCACCATTTGGCAACAGACTGCTAAAGGGCAGTAAATGCAATTAAAAATTGGTTGTGCTATTAAATCATGACCCTTCAATTCTGCAAAATTTAATTTTATGTTTAAAAAAAGCAAAAAAAGCAAATGCTCCGAATAGATGCAATAGATGCAATCGTCTCTCTCTGTCTGTCACTGCCCACTGGCTTAGAAGAGAATGCAGATGGAAGACACTGGTATTTTATTACCAGGGGGCATTCTACATAAGAGTGCTACATAAATAAAACATAGCTATATAATGTGCAATATATGGTGTGCTGTTGAAAAGAGGCTGCTATTCAAATGAATACTGAGCGCTGTTTGCTCCCATAAACGTCAGTGGCTGACAATTAAATTGAAATCTATGGCTGATGAGGATCCGTAGAGTGTCAAAAAGTCGAATGGCAAAGAAGATTCTCATTAAACTTTTCATTAGGCATTATCTCCATCTGGAAATGGAGTGAAAAGCAATGGGAACATTAGAAAGAATGTCACACAAGTTGCTATTGTCTCTGCAGAGACAGTTGCCTATTATGTGCAGTGTGTGTCGAAACCATAAATTACACATTACACTGTGGAGCTGGGAAGAAAATGACAAAACAGGATTATCTGTGTGAAATGCCAGGTTAGACCCATCAAAGGAGATCTGAGAAACTGGCAGCTATCCAGAGATTGATTAAATATCAGTCTCAAAGCGATGTTTGTGAGATGATGCATCAGCCTAGAAATACTGACACAGGCTTTGCTTTTTAGTGGGGTGGATGAGATGTTTTCTTCTGTGCTTAATTTGAACAGTGGCCAACTCCAAGGTCATTATCCTGAAACCTTGTTTTATAATTCTTTAGATATTGAAAAATGATTGATTCATCCGATTTTTAACAAACAACCAGGCATCCTAAAAGTAAATATTATCTAATATATATATATATACACACACACACACACATTATATTCAAAATCTTCATTTCAAACCACATAATAACAAAGCAAAAAACTACATTTGTGAAAACATAGGAGCCTAGAGATCCCAGAGATATTCTAAATATAGCAGAAAGAAATAATAATGACAAAAATAATAAAAAATCAAATATTACATGAACATACATATTTGAACCCTGCATACTATGTCACTTTGATAACAAATATAGTTCAGGTACATTTCATTTCTCTATGGCATCTTTCTACTCGTTGATTAGAGCCCACCTGAGGTAAATTTGATTGATTTGGCACGATTTGGGTATAGCAAACACCAGTCTAAATAATATCTACAAGCAGAAAATACATGTCAGAGCAAAAAAAACAAGCCATGAGGTCAAAGGAATTGGAATTAGAATTGGTCAAAGGAAACAGAGATGAGAGTTATGATTGTGTGGAGGCATGTATCTTGGAAAGACTCCAAAAATTCTGCTGCTTTGAAGGTTCTGAAGAGCATATTGGTCTCCATAACTCTTAAATGGATGATATTTTTGAACAACCAGGGCTGTGTTTCCCAAAAGCACTGTAAGGCACTAATTGGCACCAATAGTCTCTATGATCTACTCATTGTACATTGTAATGCTTACAATGCTTTTAGAAAACACAACCCAGAACTCTTCCTAGAGCTGTCTACATGGCCAAACTGAACAATTTGAAAAGATGGGCCTTGGTAAGAGAGGTGACCAGGAACATGATGACCAGTCTGTTTGAGCTCTGGAGATCCTGTATGGAGATGTGAGAAGTCTTACAGAAGTCCATCACTGCAACAGTAATCCAATCTAGGCACCCACCCAGGTGTAATGTAGCTGTATGTGAATGTAAACAATCTGCAAAGTTGTACAGCCGAAAGTGCACGATAAATAAAGTTCTGTCATGGCAACTCTCGGAGGGATGGTAATGGCATGGTAATGTATATGACAATGTTAATATATTTAGTCTTGGCAGAATAAATCCACCATTTAACCACACGAACAAGCAACAGTGTTTGAGGGCAAGATCACAGAAGCAGGATTTGAATAACTGATGACTCATTTAGGCTGTTCAGAGTCGATTCTGGATTCTGGATCCCCCCTCACAATGTAAAACGCTTTGAGTGCTTAGAAAAGCGCTATATAAATGTAAGGAATTATTATTATTATTATTATTCTTTTGTTTGGGAGACAAAAAGTTCTGGCATGAAACTCTAGATGGCACAGTCCAATAGATCTAACTCAATATGACAATGACATCATCACATGTCACAGCTGATTGGTTCACTCCTGTATTGGTAGCCAATGAGCTCGCTGCTCAGCATTAAAATACTTGGCTAGTGTTTGCTGTAGCAGTAGCAGTGCACTTCCGAAACCCTCCACTTTCCCCAGATCTGCAATGGGGTGATCATGTGTACTATAGGGGTTATTCATGTGTTACATGTGCAGCAGCAGTATTTCTTACAAGCATGTTGTGGATGTATTGGCAGTAGCAAGTCTCCTTACTTGCTCTGCTGCAGCAGCAGCATAGCATTTTCATGTCAAGATGTTGTGAAAGTAAAATTATTTTATTTTCCATTCTGAAAGATGAGGCTGTGGTTAAAATTAATTTTTTCCAACAGTACAACCACAATATTTTTTGTGTTCCCGTCATTTTAGTGACAAATGCTTCTCTTATCTCTGGAAGTTCAACATGGGATTCACAAAACGCTTGCTCTTGAAAGATGGCTCAGTACCCACTTTATTCAGACCAGCTGGCTCTACTGAATCTCAAACTGTAAGTATGATAAATAATAGATGTTTATATTTTCTATCGAATGTTCAAAATACAGAACTATGGCAATGGGCATATTGTTTCTGACATGTGCTGTACGCGGTGGACCAATCACAGACTGAGACATCTGACCAATCAGAGCAGAGTAGGCTCACTGAAAGGAGGGGATAAGAGAGACTGAATCTTAGAACTGCTTCAAACGACTCATTTGAGAATCGTTGGAAAATGAGGTGATATTAAATGCGTATTTTGAGACAACAAAAGTGTTTTTTGACCTTGCATGCATGCAAACCTATTGTAGGAGATTCCCAAAACAATACTAGGAACCTTAAAATTGGCATAATAGGGACACTTTAAACAATATTTTTTCATGCTAGTTCAATGAGCCATAAACAATTATTGCACATGCACCTGTGGAAGAGTCCTTAAGACACTTATGGCTTACAAGCAGTGGACAATTAAGGTCATAGGTATAATAACTGAAGACAGTAAATATACATTTCAATTGACTATGAAAACACCAGAAGAAAGTTGCCCAGGTTCCCTGCTCACCTGCGTGAACATGCCATAGTCCTGCTGCAGCAGGCATAAGGACTGCAGATGTAGCAAGAGAAATAAACGGCAATGTCTGTAATCAAATACCAAGACAATGCTAAAGGGAGACAACAGAAAGGACAGGTGTTCAACCTTGCAGTAGCACACCATGCTGTCTCCCAAATATGTGTGCCTCCAATATGTGTTCAAGAATTTGCAAGTGCCTTGGTGGAAGAGTGGGTAACATCTCAGCAAGAACTAACTCCTGTGGCAAAAATATTTTACAGCAGAAAACAGCCATTTATGATTACTGCCAAATCTATGGGCAGTAGTCAGATGGCAGATTGGTGTGCTAAAGCTGCTGAGGTTTAGCGCTCAGGGGAGCTGGCTTTGAAGACCTACACAGTACAACCTCCAGGCACCTTGGAAAACATTACATTTAGAACTGATTGTCTACCAGCCTGGCCGCTCCATTACTTCAATGTCCAGCCAGCAGCCTGAGCTGTGTGCCATTTCATCACGTCTGCAGACATAGGTGTGCGAGCCTTGTGGAATATCAATAAGGGTCTGCTCTACACCTCATTAGTACCTCTCGATTGGAGCTTACCAGCATAACGACAATGGTTTTAAGCACAGACAAAGCTGAGAACCTCAGAGAACATTGTTCATTAAATAGTATAGTATACAGAAGACTAGATCTTTATTTTTATTGTTTAAAGGGGTCATCAGATGCCCATTTTCCACAAGTTGATATGATTCTTTAGGGTCTTTAGGGAAAAACCTATAACATACTTTGGTTAAAATTTCTCAATGGTAGTGTAAAAAAACACGTTTTACCTTGTCAAAATCAGCTCTGTTTTCAGCAAGCTGTTTTTTTTAGTCCATGTTGCTTTAACCTGTTAGCCAGCACCCCCCATTTTGGGCCTCACAGGTGAAAATGACCTGCCTAAATTAAAATGGTTAAAGTTCCTGACAACAGTGTGCTACACACACAATTTAGGTATCTTTGGAAAGAAGATACTCTAGGCTTTACTATCCATCATCCAGAGTTGATAATGCTCAAAAAGATAAAAAGTTAAAAAAATGTTTTTCCACACTGAATGTTTTTTTTTTTTTTTCCCATATAGTCATTATAAATACTCCTGCATAGTTTTTCAATTATAAAATAATAGACAGAATTTTAGACACCATATAAGTGATTTATTTGAGCACTAAAAAA
>JAFVLL020022213.1:0-50400 GCA_021397915.2 Tor tambroides
ACCTAATTAGATTTGTGTATTTATCTGCTTTAATAATCATGTTTACTACATCCTTTAATTATGCGTTCCAAAGCTCAGGGGCTGTATAAAAACAGCAAACCAGTATCCCTTACAGACCCCTGTGTTCCAAAACAACCTTCCTCTCCTGGCGGATATGAAATTCACATTTAAGGAAAGGGGAGATAAAGTTGAGACAAAAAGATGTCCCTGAACTCATAGTAAACTTTCTGTTTTCAGGGCCAGCTGCTCTGTGTTAGGAAGAGCCGCCAACACAGAGATTTACAGATCCATCAACAACCATAATAAAGTGAGTCAACAGTCATCATATTGAGTTTCTTTTCTTATTACCACACGTAATGTAATTTACTATGATTAGAATTGGGCCTTGTGCTTTTGGAAATTAAATCGATTAACCGTTGCTGCATTTGTCTTAATCACATCTGTGTTGTGTAACTGCCGATGTGGTTATACCCTCTTCATCTCTCTGTACTGTAGTGCTATGAAGTCCCTGGTGTGAAGATCCTGACCTACAATGGGCCCATCTACTATGGGAACCGTAGCTTTTTTAAGGCTGATATGGCTCAGCTTCTGGGCCTCACCCCTGAGAGGATACGCAGCCGAGAGAAAGCCCTGAAGGCCGTAGAGAAGAGAGAGAGAGAGGCCATTAGCTCTGTAGTAAGATAATCAATCCATCAGTTTATATGTAATATGCTCCTCAAGTTTGGGAGTGTATTTTACTTTTCTGTTGTTAGCTTACTTACCCCAAAAATGTCCACTGGCATTTTATGTCTTGCATTATATTAAATAATAAAGAGAATCTCAGATTATTGAAAATAAACAATGCTTAGATTGTTCATAATCTAAGCACATTCTGTGTTGAAGGCATAGTTCACCAAAAATGAAAAATCTGTCATCACTTACTCACCCTCAAGATGTTCCAAACCCATAATAATTTGGTTAATCTTCAAAACACAAAATAAGATGTTTTAGTGTCTGTCCCTCCATTGAAAGTCCAGATAACCAAAACTTAGAAGATTCAAAAATAATTAATTTAGGCTTTTGTTCACATATAAACACACATACATAAAGCACATCATATATGGTAAACATATAAGATTATGTGTGCATCAGTCTCATTGGTTCTTGTGTTACCATATGGGATGTGCTCTATGGATGTGTTTTAATCAGTGTTTAGATGTAAATAAAAGCCTAAATTAAATCTGTTCATCATATAAAGCGATCATATACCTTCACATGACCTGGATAAAACTGCTTGATTCATGTGGTTCATTTTATGATGCCTTTATGACCTTTTTGGATCTTCGATGTCTTGGTTATCTAAACTTTCAATGGAGGGACAGAAAATTCTCAGATTTCATTGAAAATATCTCATTTTATGTTTCAAATATTAAAGTCTTATGGATTTAGAACAACATTAGGGTGAGTAAATAATGGCAGAATTTTTATTTTTGGGTGAACTATCCTTTTAATGCGTCGTTGAATGTAATTTTATAATTAGAATATTGAACTATATTACTTGGTGGAAGAACTGTTTATTAAGATAATTATAAGATTAATGTCAGCTGTTGCTGTGGTTTTATATTAGTGCCTTTAAATGTTTTTAAAATCTAGCAGATTTTTGCTTTCATAACCTCTGAAAGGCTTCACTTGTAATCAGGCCTGTATTATCATATTGATATGTCTTTAGCTTGATATTGTGGAGATTTTCTTCTAACAACAACAAAATAGCATATTTAAAGAAAACATCTGATTGGATAACTCTATTGTTTTTCAAGGAACAAGGAGTTACAGACAGTTCATTTTCTTCAAAGAATGACTTGTTCAGATCAGGTGCATTCCCACTTGTTCAAGTAATACCAAAAATCACATTAAAGAGTCTTTTATTTCAGATGTTTCACACCTTATGATTTTGTTTTCAATTGTTTACTGCAGAGATGGCTGAGGGTGAAGTTGAGGCTGTGTTAATAGACTGCAGCAGTGTCATTTTCGTGGATGTTGCTGGAGCTCGGTTATTCATACAGGTGAGCAGAACCATATAGGTTTTGTTTAGACTCCCATCAACATTGTCATGAAAAATGTCAAATGTTTATGGCCCTTATATCCTACCACAGATGTGCATGGAGTGCCAGAAGATAGGGGTACGGATATATCTGGCTAACTGCAATGGTGAGTTTACACACACACACACACACACACACACACATATATATATATTTAGACAAACCTTTCAAACAAATTCCCGAGGGTAATATTTTCTCTGTCCTGTAGAGAGTGTACTGAAGATTCTCACATCCAGCGGGCTGATGAACTACATGAATCCTCAGCATATTTTTGTCACAATTCATGATACAGTGGTCTACATTCAACAGCAGCGGGTATGATGCAAAAGCTTCTTCATAAATGTGATTTCACATCTCAACAAAATAGCATATTTTATGTGCTAAACTGTGGTGTTATGGCACTATTGCATTTCCATTTATCATTTCATCATTTTGTTTGACAGGAGAAACCTCCTGAGAACAACACAACAGTATGGGTGTGATTTATCTGACAAAAAGTAATGCAAGACTCAAAACAGAACCTAAAGAACCAGTGGCTGACTACAAGTGTGTCATTCCAGCATTTATTTCGAGTCAACATGCTGTGATGAGTTTGTCAGGGCTATCAATGGTTGTCCAACTGAATGCGGCTATAGTGGCTGTTGTCTTCATTACATGCTAAAGGCCTGTTCACACCAACACAAATGTTCGGTGTGAAAATTCATTGCCGTAAACATTTTAATTTGAATGTAAGACCAGTAATGTGTGACCAGCACAAACATTTTCATGTTATCAATGTAATGGATTTTTTAACAGAGAGATGTTCTAATATCTTTTCCATTGCACTGGTATAAAAAAAAAAAAAAAGGTCAACTGATTAGATTCATGCTTTTGGTAACACAGCCGCTGTTGTTACATAAAACTAGAGTTGGTGGCACTTACAGATTATTTTGCTGATCGACAGTTAATAGATTGGCTCCCTTGTCTCTGTACTCTTGTATTTAGTGTTGGTTAATAAACACCATAATAAACACAAAAATCTGAACGGCTGTTTGAAAACATGTATATATTGTCTGACTTATTTCCTTTGCAATGACAGAAACAGAAAATGCAGCTCTTTGTGTACTGGAACAGCTGGTGTTTTTCAGCTTTTATGAATGCCGTTTACTGTCAAAGAGTGTGAAAATGCATTTTTATTTAGCCTTTGTGTGTTTTATGCATTGGTCTGAAATCAGACCGAATATTTGTTCCAAACATTCATGTTGGTGTGAACCGGCCTTAACATGCACAAACATGATTAACAGCAGTGTTAACAATGTTTTTAGGCCTGCAAACGCTATGTGTAGGCAAAAAAGATAAAATATGGTTATTTTATTGATTATGTATGTCTGAATCTTTTCAATTTTCCAAAAGTGGCTGAATGTTTTTTTTACGAAAACGGATGTTCTGATCTTATATTATTGCCATCTTTTACTTTTAGAGTATACATAAATGCTGTACATGTTACTAAAATATCCTTCCATAAGCTATATATATATTATTTATGCAATATTCATATTGCTGGTAATCATTACATGGTAAAAGATTACCAGGAGATCAAACCAAGAAATAATTGTCTTTGATTTAATTTGCAATAAACATTTTCTCTTTCAATGGACAATTCTTTTTTTTTAATTTTTCAATATCCTTTAAAGGCAAATTATATATCCCCCCAAACTATATCCTGCTTGCTTCTATTTTTAATTTGTAGAGTTAGAGTTTCTAAGTCTGCAAGTGGAGTAGTACTATCTTATTATAACCTGTTAGTACCTTGACCTGCTAAAAAATACTGTTCAAACACAGACTCAAAAATTCTCAAATCTTTTTTCTGTTTAATGTTTGATGTCTGCATTTTTCCTGGGGTATTTCAAAGACCACTCTCAGGAGAACACCAGATTTCTCTTTAAAGCTCAAGAAACACTAATTGGCTGAATGGAAATAAGCCCACATTACTGGTGCACAGGACTGCCCAGCTGCCACTGCTGGCATCTCTCAGCCACACTGGATGTTGGTGTTATACAAAAGACTTAAAATAGTAATTGTTTTCAAAAGATGATTTGATCCGACATTGATTTTTATTTGCTCTGTGAAGACATTTCATATAGGGAGGCAAAACCAGTGCTTTAAAATGTAAGGGATATTGTTATTGTGACTTTATTGATCAGTTATATATACTGAATAAAATACTCATCACATTTATAAATTACAGCATGATCATATTGTGGTTCAAAAGAAAAAAATCAAATAAAATAAGACAGAAAGCTGTCTCAAGGGCAAACAGTTCTTTTTTCTGGCCCTTTCTGGTGGACTTAAGGATATGATTCTATGAATTAAGTACTTGTAAAAATAAACCTTCGTTGAGAAATATCGATAAGGGATAGAAAAACCCCACATGTGCCAGCTGTAAAATTTCCTGTTACCTCAGTGGACGTTCTGATGAGCTGCCGCCATCTAGTGGCTTGAAAAGGAAATTGCCACATTTAATAAATTGCCAGCAAAATATTTTCAAGTTTTTATAGTTAATATGGTAAGATGTACATAATGATAATGCATCAGCCAATTTATTAATAAAGGGAAATAAATAGAAATTTTAGTTGGCATAGTAGGCTACAAAATTTAAAAATATTTAAAAAGAAAGATACCCCAATAGTTTTTTTTTTTTTCTTTAATATCTCTCTTAAAAACAAAAACAATATTTTTTACTCCACAATTTTAAAAACCATCAAAGTGTCCACGAATTCATCATTAATACATATTCACAAAAACCTTTGGTAACAAGCATAATTTGACATAACACTATTTTCCAGACACAAACATTACTTCGACCTACAAACTGTTTTGAGATGAAATGACACAATTAACGTCCCAATTCAGGTCCTTTCTGGCGTTGTTTTATAAGGGCTCGTTTGAGAGTGTCTGCCATGAAAGTGCTTTGCAGAAGTTTTAACATTCCACATTTAGTCACTGGTGACACATTTAAAATGATTCTTGAGATAATAAAGATCATATTCATTCACTGAGGTCTCTTGAGTGGAAGCATAACGGAACTTGGAATAGGCCTTGCCATTCTCAGACTGTCCCCATGGCAACATCGCCTTGATCTTCGATGCATGACTGATAATAATATCATCACAGGAGCCCACATGGAGGGAGCCGAGCCCATCAATAAAAAATGCTAAAGAAGAACCAAAAACGTCATAGTAACGCACACACATGTCAAATATATGCAGAATCTACATTGCATTAGGCCTCTTACCTAAATGGCCAACTCGAGCCAGACGCGGGTCAAAGCCCACCTGTCGTATCTTTTCTGTGCGAGCCATGAAGAAATTAATGACGGCATCTGCAACCACACAATCGGGAAAACCCTCGATAACGTGGTGGAATCCCGTCCTTATGTGTAAGCAATCCCCCTCTTCATCGCCTGCGTCTGTGGAGATGATGTGTCGATAGGTGGCAGTGTATCCTGTCACTTCTCTCACAGCTCCCCCGACCTCACAGTGCAAACACAAACCCAGGAAACAATCTGTAAATTCATGTACTTGTTTTTTAATCTATTTCGAATATTTATATATTACATTACATTTATAAACATATCAGTAATGTTAATTTTACATTTAATAAGAATATTTATTAAACTTTTTATAATTACACTTATTAAACATGGAATAATCTGGTCACAATCTCTGTGCACTCATGGTGGGTATTTTTAAGGCTTGTTCAAAACAACACTTGCGGTCTTTGCACTTGAACTCGTCTACTTATATGACGGATTTCCTGTATTTGGCCTATGTGGCTCAAGTGGATATGAAAACCACACGTGTCTGTAGAATTTTCCATTTCCTGATGGAACACTTACAGTATACTGTTGTGAAAATGTAAGCGTTTACAGGGTTTTATTTTGATTTTCAATACTTTGCATTTTAAAATAAACTTTTAAATGTCTCTTCAATAGTCTCTATAACAGATTTTTAGTAAATTTAGTAATTGTGGTGATTCTAATTAAAGGGCATATTCCAGGTTAGAGACCCCAGTGAGTCGATGTATGGAAAAATAATGTAGGAACTAGATTTTCTTTCAAATATACTTTAAAATACGCTATCAAGGCTTGAGTCGTTTTGTGAGAGAATTTTACTTCCGGATTTGAAGTAAAATTTGATAGCCTATATGCACTTCAGACAGGAGCATGGATCTTTCCAGGCCAGCAGACACATGTATGTTTAGGGTAGAGATAATTTATTATATATATGTAGTATAAATTGTATGTAAAAGTATGTATAAATATATAGTAAATTGAAAATTTCAATATTAAAAACATCCGAATATTTTTTTTTCCAATTACAAGTTGCCTATATTTAGGTAGGTCACAACTACCTGCAAGTCACACTTTTTGATGCCATTGCTATGACAATCAATATTGACAGCATACAGACAAGTTGTCTGCTGGGCCTATGGCATTCTGGGCAGGAACATCAGGAAGTCCTTACCTGCATGTCTTGTGTCAGCCATTAGAAGACAGTTTACAGAGGAAGGAGGACTTTATAAAGGTTTTGAATGGCCCCATTTTGGTGACAATCAGTAAAAAATAATCACAATCACAAATTGTCCTACGGTATAAAAACTTGTTTATGAAGTTTACATCAGATATATATCAAGCATATCTGCATTTATGGTTAATTCAATTCAGGTTTATTTATACAGCACTAAATCATAACAAATATTATTTCATAGCACTGTTAATACCTAACTCAAAACACAACATTGCAACTGTTAATATGTATATGTAGATGTACCAAACATATACTACCGAAAAAAAAAATATACCATCTGACCCATTTAAAAACATTTAACACTCTTTCAGTCTGGGTATCACACTAATGTGTTGTTAACGTGTGTTAAATTGTGAATTCTGTGCTAGATACACGCCAACAGCCTCATCTTGGAGGGATCTGGAAAGAGGAGCAGGTGTAGTGGAAGAAGAGACAGTGCTGCGTTCTCGTGGAGCCTGTGGTGACCTGCAGTATTCCTCTCTCAGAGACTCCATGAGGCCTGATGCATATGCTGGGAGAAGCAAGTAAAAGTTTAGATCACATTCACTGCTGACCATGCTCTTCCATCACATCTGCATCTCCATTAGGAGTAGAAGCTGCAGTCCAGTAGAGGTGGTTAATAACAGCTGGCCTCCACTGCTTCAGATCTTCACACTCCCTATTACTTGCAATGTCTCCCAAAGCCTTAAACACACCACATGACAAAAAAAATTACAAATTAGTTGTGCAAACAATGTCACTAAGCTGTAACTAGACTTTATGGTTATAATATTAGCAAAATGAGGTTAACTTTCCAACTCATATGGTAACGTTTTACACTGTTTTTAAAAATATAACGTTATTGCTAACGTTAATGCTTACAAGCTAGCTGCGGTACTTTACAACAACTTATACACATCTCGTTGTGTTTCATTATTTAAATAATTATGTTCACAGATTCGGTAGTTAGCAAATGTTAAAAAACAAGACTTACGGTGCACAGATGACATTTTCGTGGAGCAGCATCTCTGACGGACCCGTAAGCATCATGTCTCCCGCTGGCGGCCGAACCACAGGCTGACGGCAGACCCGATGAAGGTGCTGTGTGCACCAGCTCTGAGCCTCACTTGGTTCTTGCTTCGGCATCTCATGTTGAACTGCATCGTATCGCCGGGATGATAATCCTCCGGAGTAAAGTGATCGCTAAATTACACCACGTTTTTCGAAGCAGATGCATTAGTGAAGTCCCGTCTCTTCACCCGCACAAACGCACCCAGGCCCAGAAGATACCATCCTATTTTCTTGTTAGCCTGTGGACTCGATGTCCTAACAGGCTGGAGTTAGTGCAACCTCCACAAACACAATAATTTACCATGACGATGATATATTGAAATAAAAATAACTAAGGAAAACACACTGACGCACACCCGCTCAAAGCAGATCAGGCACACGACTCCCTCTCGTGACTTCATATGACGAGAAGTTGAAAAAAAAAAGCGGTTTTTGAGAACGGTCAAGGAAACGCTCTCGGTTACTCACGTAACCTCGGTTCCCCGAAATGAGGGAACGAGACATTGCTTTGGGAAATACATTTTCCTCGAATATTACTGAAGCCTTATTGAATCACGCCAGTGAAACTGGCCAATGGCGTTCAAGCGCGTGAAATATGAGCGGGAATCCCACTCTATATAAAGCAGCGCTTGTATGTCATCCATTCAGAATCTTTGACTGAAGCAACTTGGCATTCTAAGATCCTGAGCTCGGTGACACGGCAATAAGAGCAATGTCTCGTTCCCTCATTTCGGGGAACCGAGGTTACGTGAGTAACCGAGAGCGTTCCCCTTCAACTCGGTCACTCTACATTGCTATGGGAACGTATAAAATCCCGCCGTGTCACAGCGATGGAGCCTGGCTCGACTAAGTATGTCAAGTTTCACATTCGGAGCCGTAATGAGAACGGCAATGATATTGGCGCTCTTAGTAAACACAGCTCAGGTCTACAGGACCTAGTCGAAACCATGTAAAGTCAGGGGCGCGGCAGCTAGACGATGCCGCGTCACATCAGGGGCGGAGTTAACTCCGGTGAAACAGAGAATGTGAAATGGCGGCGGCTTCGGCGCTTTCACGAATAGATTAGTTGAAATTGTTTAATTTGAATGAAATCATGTTATAATGCACGGCCGTACAGGTATGATGGTGACCAAGTCCTAAAAGACGTGGTGAACTATATCATAATACTGTGATAAACTGATAGGGACAGCATTGAATTGGTGGTGCGTCTATACAGGGTGTATACGACCTAGTCGAAACCACTCTGATACACATTTCAGATCATAGCTGAGGTTGAGTAGGCGCGTGCACTGACAGCACATGCGAGGCAAGCGACGACACATCTAGGTTATAAAACCTCGCGAAAGTGCTGGGTGACGACCAGCCTGCCGCCGTACAAATGTCCTGAATAGATATGCCATTTGCCCAGGCCCAGGATGATGCGAGGCCGCGGGTTGAGTGGGCCCGAACCCCTATCGGACATTCCACACCTTTAGAGCTGTAAGCCAAAGCAATTGCGTCGACGATCCAGTGTGACAGCCTTTGCTTGGACACAGGCAGTCCTTTTGTACGTCCACCAAAACATACGAATAGCTGCTCCGAGAGTCTGAACTGTCTAGAGCGCTCGATATAAGTACGCACCGCTCGTACAGGACACAGCAGTGTATTAAGCGGCTCTGTCCCGGTTGGTGTTTCGGGGCGGAAAGCAGATAGTGATATGACCTGCGCTTTAAATGGAGTCGAAAGCACTTTAGGCACATAACCTTTTCTAGGCTTCAAGGTGAGCCTGCAATCACCTGGCCCGAATTCAATACACGAGTCGTCAATCGAAAGCGCTTGTAGGTCTCCAACTCGCTTAACAGAGGCCAGCGCGAGCAGGAGCGCTGTCTTGAGAGAGAGCGCTCGCAAGCTCGCTGATTGTATGGGTTCGAACGGGGGTCCCGTGAAATTTCTGCCGATCGGGCGATTTTCGACGTGCGCGTGAAAGGCTGTTATAGCGGCCACATACACTTTCAGTGTGGATGGCATACGACCGCTATCAAATCGCTCTTGAAGGAAGACAAGGATTGTTGATATTGGGCAGCTGATTGGGTCTTCGCCCCGCGATACGCACCAACTTGAAAAAACTCTCCATTTATGTGCGTAAAGACGCCTTGTGGAGGGAGCCCTAGCCTCAGATATAGTGTTCAGCACGCGCTGAGGAAGCGTGATCTGCATTTGCTAAAGCTCCGGCCGAGCGGCCGTCCATGAAGGCTCCATGACTCCCGGATTTGGGTGCCAAATCGGCTCCCGTGCTTGAGAGGTCTCTTCAGTGGGATAGTCCACGGGGGGGCTACCAGCATCTCCACCAGTTCTGGGAACCACGGCTGATTGGGCCATTTCGGTGCCACTAACAGAACAGATTCCTTTTCCTCTCTGATTTTGCAAAGCACGCGAGGCAGAAGTTTCACTGGAGGAAAGGCATACTTGCGTAATTTCTTTCGGCCAGCTGTGAGCAGGCATCCACTCCCAGGGGAGAGCAGGGTCAGTGAATAAAACAGCGGGCAGTGAGCACGCTGATGCGAAGAGATCCACCTCCGCCCTGCCGAATACTCCAAATCATTTTGACTGTCAAAGGGTGTGACTCCACTCGGTGGATTATCCCGCCCCTCTATTGTAGTAACCAGCCAGAGTTCAGGGCGTCCGGGGACATGTACTGCCCGGATAGGAGAGGAGGTGTCGAGCCTGCCCACAGAAGGAGGTCTCTCGGCCAGTTGCAAGAAAGTGGCCGTGAGTTCACACCGCCTTTGGTGATTTATAAACGCTACCACTGTCATGCTGTCCGCCCTGATGAGAACGTGACGTGGAGAATGTCTGGGAGAAAGCACTGAGCGCTGAAAATGTGCAGACGGAGTCTAGACAGTTTATGTGCCATGACTTCTCCGTTCTGACCACGTCTTGCTGGTCTGCCATCGCATACGGCTCCCCCAGCCCGTATCACTGGCGATCTGTCGTAACATTTTTCTCCTGATCACTTCTACACACGGTGAACACCCCCGGCGATACAGAGTCATATCTGGCGCCAAGGTCTGGGCCAGATGCAAACAGTCGCGCGTCACTTTGATGCGCAAGGCGCTCGTGCGCCTATGCGTTCTGTGGCACCCGGCCTTAGGCCAGAGCTGAAAGCCGGGACGCATATGTAGGAGCCCTAGATTGCACACTGTCGAGGCGGCAGCCATCTGGCCGAGCGTCCTCTGAAAGCATTTCAGCGGGGGAGAACGCCCTAGTTTGAAGACTGCGAGAGAACTGATCAGTTTTCGTGAGCGCTCCTCTGACAGATGTGCTCGCATTTTGATTGAGTTCAGCTCTACTCCTAAAAAGGAGATGTTCTGGCTCAGTACCAGCATGCTCTTTTGCATATTTACAGTCAGTCCTAAGCTCTGAACGTGAGCGAGGAGTCTGAGTTTGTCGCGACAGCGTGCCTCTGATTGGCTAACACTAGCCAGTCGTCGAGATAGTTCAGGATGCTGATTCCGCTCTGCTTCAGAGGAGAGAGAGCAAAGTGATTCATGCATTTCGTAAACGTACGAGGGCCAGATTACAAGCCGAAGGGCAGGACCGTGAACTGGCAATGCCATCCCTTCGAATGCAAATTCGTGAAGCTTCTGTGGCGGGGCTACTCTGAATGTGAAAATAAGCATCCTTTAAATCCACGGAGATAAACCAATCTCCCGTTCTTGATATGTGAGAGGATTTGTCTCAACTGCATCATTTTGAACGAGCGCTTGAGCTCGCGATTCGCCACGTCTCAGGTCCAAGATTGGGCGGAGCCCGCCGTCTTTCTTTTTGGCACCAGAAAATAACGACTGTAGAAGCCGTCGCGGCCTGTGAGAGGCACCTGCCTCTACAGCGCGCTTGCGAGAAGGTTGTGCATTTCTCGCAGAACTGGAGACATTCTGCTCCCGTACAGTGGATGCCAACACACCGTTGAAACGGGGCGGTCTGCGGAAGAACTGAAGCGTGGGCCGGCTCCTTATTGATTTCATAACCCACTCTGATACCCTTGGCAGTGCCTGCCACGCTTCTCTGAACTGTGACAGCGGGCGAGGCGGACTGCACACCGTGAGGGGTAACTCGCCATTGGGGGGCGGGGAGTTTAATACCACACGAGTGTGAGAGTGAGTGATGTGGGAGAGGGGAGTGAGAGGAGGAAAATTGCCCTGATATTGAGGTGATTTTTGTATTTTTTTTGACTTTATTGCACTGCACTGTGGAACAGTCAAAACACAAACATGACAATCGTTCTCGCCGCCAGCAACAGGCAAGGGGGCGTGGTGAACACACACAGCGGAGCGAGCAGACTTTCTCAGTGGCTCGTCTTCGGCGCTGAGTGTAGCTTTCCTCCTCCGAGAGACAACATCAGGAACGCGGCTTTAATCCCGTAGCCGGTGGCCTGCCGTCTCTGTCAGGGCGGGGTCTCTGGCCCTTCGAGCCCTGGCGGCGCTTCGGCCAAGGCTGTCTTGGCCTCACCGCCGGCTCATGCTCGCGCCGAACGGTCTTCCCGCGTGCTGCGCTGAGGATGAGCGGGAACGCGCAGGAGGGATCGCGCCAGCGCGCTTTGGTAAGAAGTGGCTAATGGCCTTCGATTGCTTCTGCGCTTCAACGAAGCGGCCCCCGTGAACGTCTCTACCGCCGCTCCAAAGAGACCTGAGGGATTCACGGGAGCGTCCAGAAGAGCCGTCTTCTCTGAATCTTTCAACTCGGTCAGAGTCAGCCACAGGTGACGATCCAGCACCACAAGATTCCCCATATTGTGGCCGATCGCTCGAGCTGTCACCTTTGTTGCTCTGAGGGCCAGATCTGTGGCGCGTCGGAGCTCTTTGAAGACTTCAGGGTCCGGGCCACCTTCATCCAGGGACTGAAGAAGCTTGGCCTGATACACCTGAAGTATCGCCATCACATGCAGTGCTGAAGCTGCCTGGGCCCGCCGCGAGAAAAGCCTTGCCGCCGAAGTTTGCGGTGGTGCTAAGAAGGCTTAGAGGGGAGAGACGCGTTGCTTCTCACCCTCCAGTCTCGCCACGGCCGCAGGACAGAGGTGGGCAGTGACGGCTTCCTCCACGGGGGAAGTTTAACATACCCCCGTCAAGCCGGGCCCACTGACGACAGAAGTGAGGATCCCCCGGATTGTGCACCCGACTGGTGAGCGGTGCGCCCACGACTTCGGCCATTCGTCGGCACCCGGGTGGAGCCGGGTCTCCGGGTGTCCTTCGGCCGCGCTGGAGGAACCACCGTCAGACGGCTTCTGGCCGGCTCGGTAGGAGGCGCCCACTCCAGACCGAGCTCATCAACCGCCTTGGTCAGGACGCGTAGGAGCTCAACATCACTGTGATGGAGGTCCCCAGCGTCACTGATGGGCGCAGTGTAATCCAGTGGGCTGTTGGACCACTCCTCTCTCGCAGACGCTGCCACCGAGATGGCATCATCCTCATCCTCCTCCATGGCTCCGAAAGACACCACATCTTGCGCTGGGGGAGGGGTGGAGATCAGCGGTCATGAAGCGCACTGGAAGGGGACCTGCAGCAGGGGGGTTAGAAGCGCATGGGCACTGAGCCGGCGCGGTCTCATCACCCAACCCGGACAGATCCGCATCAGAAGCTCGCGGCACTTTACTCCTTGGCTCAAAAGAGGCTGCAGAGGAAGAGCGCGGCAGAGCTAGTTGGGCGAGTTCATCGCCTTGGACGATGGCCACACGGAGCCTGAGAGTCCGAAGGCTCATATCTCCGCAGTGGGGGCAGTCCGACCCCCCAAGCGCCGCCTCTGCGTGGGCGCGACCCAGGCAGAAGACGCACGATTCGTGGCCATCAGAGGGTTCGATTGGCTCTACGCAGGAGAGGCAATCGCGAGAGGTCATCTTTGTTCAACCAAGCTCAACCGGAACACAGTAGAAGAGATTTGTCCGCCTTGCAAATAAGTAAATTCTGAATGGATGACGTACAAGCGCTGCTTTATATAGTGACGAGCCCCCTCATATTTCGCGTGCTTGAACGCCATTGGCCAGTTTCACTGGCATGATTCAATAAGGCTTCAGTAATATTCGAGGAAAATGTATTTCCCAAAGCAATGTAGAGTGACTGAATTGAAGGGGAACCGTGGGTGCATCTCAGTCAGCTCCCTAGCTCGTGAATCAGTAGATCGTGTACACGAATTCGGTCACTGGAAAGTTCCTTGACTCACTGCACGTTGGGACAGTGATCATTCGAATTCCAGTGACATGATTACGTACAGCATCAAAGGACAACATAGTAGAAAGTCATCTCTGGAATTAATAAACAACAGGCAGCACCAATCTAATTTTTTATATTTTTTATTCTCTTTAAACACATCGTTCTGTTACATGTTCTTACAACATTTCAGCCTATAAACTAGATAAAAAAAAGTTTGTCAAGACAAACTTTAAGTTGGCCTGAGAAAGCCGGATCAGGAAGTTTGTAAAAGTTTAAGAAGTTTAAAAAAGTTTTAAGTTTGATGGTTTTCAGTCTAAAATAGTTTGAAGTTTAAAGTAGTTTTAAAAGCTTAAAGTTTGAATGTTTTGAAGGCAATACAGTCTGTCAGGGATAGATGGATAGATAGAGTCAGATTATAGATAGATACAGATAGATGCTAAGGACTGCAGAGTGGTTGCTAGGGTATTCTAGGTGGTTGCTAGGGTGTTGCTGTGTGTTATCTAAGGTGCTCTGGATGGTTGCTAGGGTGTTGCTATGTGGTTGCTAGAGTACTTGGAGTGGTTGCTATGATGGTTGCTAGGCTAACTGGGGTGATTGCTAGGGTGTTGCTATGTGGTTGTTAGGGTACTTGGGTGGTTGCTAAGGCAGTTGCTATGGTACCTGGCGTGGTTGCTATTCGGTTGCTAGGGTGCTTGGGGTGGTTGTTAGGGTACCACGAGGTGGTTGCTAGGGCGTTGCTATGCGGTTGCTAGGGTAACCGGGTTGGTTGCTAAGGTACCTGGGGCGGTTGCTAAGGTGTTGCTAGGTGGTTCCTAGGATACTATGGGTGGTTGCTAGGGTACCCATGGTGGTTGCTAAGGTGTTGCTATGCTGTTGCTAGGGTGCTCGGGGTGGTTGTTAAGGTATTGCTAGGTGGTTGCTAGGGTACTTGGGGTGGTTGCTAAGGTGTTTATATGCAGTTGCTATGGTACCCGGGGTGGTTGCTAGGGTGTTGCTATGCAGTTTCTAGGGTACTCGGGGTGGTCGCTAGGGTGTTACTAGCTTTTTGTTAGCATGATTAGCAAGTTACCAGCATGTCTCTAACATTAGCATGCTACTAACATGTTGCTAGAATGTTTTTTAACATGATTAACGTCACTAGTGTGATTCTAGCATGATTAGCATGTTACTAGCATGATGCTAGCTTGATTCTAGGATGATTAGCATGTTGTTAACATTAGCTTGTTACTAGCATGCTGTTACCATGATTAGCAAGTTACTAGCATGATTGGCAAGTTAGTTGCATGTTGATAGCATGTTTCTAGAATGATTAGCAAGTTACTAGCTAGATAGCTAGCTAGATATTCAGATGATAGATAAATAGATAGATAAGAAATATTAGATAGATGAGTTTGAATGGGTTAGAAAGGGTTAGAAATAGTACACAGAAGGGAAGTCTGATTGAGTGTAATGGGCTTCAGTGTGTTTAGATTTGAATTTTGACAGTTGGAGTTTGAATAGTCTTGGCTCATCTGAACATTCCGTCAATGTAAGTCTATGGGATTTTTATGATTTTTAATCTTCATTTTTATGAAAACCGTAAGTCTGATCAGTTAGAAAAGATATAGCACACTCGGTCAGATCAGTCTGAAGAGCTGGGCTGAGTTTGGAGTCTGTAGAGTTAAAGCTCTAGGAGGAGTAGCAGTCAGAAATTTAGTCTCAGAAGAATAATAATAAGTTTAAATAACATTTTGGTAAATTGGCTCTCTCAAGCCAACTTAATGATAATTAGATGTGTTTATTACATGTCTAGTGATGTGTGTTTATGTTGAAATATACTAAAAAACGGTCTGTCTTTTCAAATCTTCTATCGCGTGTCATTATATTTATCGCGTTGACTCGTGTGGTTTATGTTTCACGCTTCTAAAATGTGACGTTATTTCCTGCAAGGGAGCATAGTGAGCGCCGATGCTCCCTAGTTTTTGCGGTGCATTGTGGGATTTTTCAGGGAGTGAACGTTCCAGTGCACTGGAAGGATTTCGCGACTGAGATTAAAATGGCCGACTCCCTCAGTGCCCTGACTACTGAACAAGGGAGCTGATTGAGACACGCCCCGTCACTTTTTCTTCTAAATTTGTGCCCTCACATCTTGTAAAACATTTTCAAATCCTGCATTAACGGTTCATATGGTATTTTCATACAAGGTTATATATTCATTTGAAAATTTTTTAACCTGCAATATGCACTTTAAGTGATAAAAAGCAGTTGCAAATGTTGTGCAAAACAAACATACTTATCTTGCACCAATAAAAGGAGCAACACTATGTTTTACTACCAAATTATATGTAATATCTAATTATTATTAAAGGGGTGGTTGATCAGCTTTTTTTGAAGGCTTGATTGTGTTTATGGGGTGCAGTGTAACATGTTCAAGCTTTGTTTTAAATAATGCATTATTTTCACATATTTTACCTTTATTCGACACAGCTGTTTCCTTAAACAGTGATTTCTTTAAAAGGAAATCTCACTTTGCATTGAACTTTGAGCATCACAACTTTGCAGACGTTATTTATGCTCTAACAGCAACGTTACACACTAAGTTAAAAAAGTGAAATCACAGTCAACCGCCCCTTTAATATTTAACTTACATAGGAAAGGTTTCCATGACCTCTCACGAGATCTCAGCAAAAAGTCTCACAATTTATTTCCAGAACATGATGCATGATGGGATGTGTGTGCTTACGTTCAAAAACAAAACAATTGGGCTTTATAGTGGCGAAAAACTTGTGACAAAATAAGTATGTCTGAATTCACAGTATTCATAAAAGAGTAGGCATAAACCTGGATGACTTACAGTACTACTTCTGACGTGATTCAGAAGTGTGCATACTATCCCATGAAGCCACAGGACAGGATTTATGAATGGCAATTTATTTAACTTATGTTGACATTTTGTGACAACCAACATGTCCAAAAACATTGCTATGGTTCATTTAGCAGACGCATTTATTTAAATGAGGAACAGAAAGCAATTTGTCAGAGCCAACAGCATTCATTGTATATAAAGCCAGGTTTGGTGAAAACTACACCAGCAAACAAGCCGGAGCAGATGTAAAATGCACAGAAAGAAGTTTCCTTGTAGGGTTTGGTGACCCTGCTGTTTGTCTGCAATTGTTCACATCAGAGCAAGAGTTTAGACAGTACAAGAGTTAACCGGGTAACAATAAAGCCTTTTTTGTGAAATACAGTAGAAGGGGGTAATGGGTTTCTAAGGTGTCAACTGACAAAAAAAACAACTGTACAACAAGGTCTTTAATGTTAATACTTCTCAAATGACTACACATCCATGAACTAGCAAACAGCTAGTTTTTCTTAATTACTCACACATTAAGTAAATAAGTGAACTCACCCTCACAAGATTCTTTATCTAAAGGGAAGTACTGACTGTTTATGGTGAAAAGTCACACCCTGCTGCTAAGCTTGGGAAAGTTTTCGATTTCATCAGTATTCCTTACTACCAGAAGTGTCATGCAATAATATTGCACATTTTTGTGTCTATGCAAACATACGTAAATGTACATTTGATGGAACCACACTTCATGTAAAAATACATACAAATACATACAAAATAAGAATGTTGTGCATGTAAACCAACCCACACCTGCATGATGCCCTTGCTTTCTCCTTTGCATCTTACAATTTTCTGTTTAAGCTATCTTTGAATCTCATTTGTTTGCCACAACCAACCAAACAACACAAGTTTTGTGTTATAAGAAATTTATGCTCTGCACTGCAGTATGTTTTTTCTTCAACCATGTCACCTTTAGTTTTTGTTTTAGTTTAGTTTTTAGTTTTATGAAATATTAGGAAGTTGTCTCCAAACATAAGCCCTTGTTTGGCGCACATTAGCATGTGTTCAATAGTTCAATAGTTGCCACACACAATAACCACATAGACCTAAATACCTACGCCTCATTTGTTCTGGACTACATCAGGTTCTGTATGGACAATGTCACCACAGAGAGGAAAATTCACACACTGCCCAACCACAAACCATGGATGAGTAAAGCTGTGATTATACTGTTGAGGGCCTGTGATGCTGCTTTCCGGTCAGGAGATCAAGACACCTATTGAACAGGCAGGGGAAAACTGAGGAAAGGCATCAAGGAAGTGAAGAGCTGCTATAAGAAGCGTATAGAGGAGCACTGACTCTCGACGCATGTGGCAGGGCATCAAGACCATCACGGATTATGCGAGCAACACCACCAGCTCAACACAAAGTACAGAGAGTTCACCCCTTCCTGAGGAGCTGAGTCAATCATTTGCCAGATTTGACTCTGTAGATACCTCAAACACCACAACATGGATACAGCAGTGACCCCCTGGTGTTGAGTCTCCATGAGGTGAGATGGGCTCTGAACCACACCAACCCAAGCAAGGCTACTGAGCCAGATGACAGCACTGAGGCGTGCTGACAGCAGTATTCACTGACCTGTTTAACACCTACTTGGAGCAGGCCATTGTTCCAACGTGTCTGAAGTCAGCCACAAATATCCCGCTTCCAAAACAGGCAGCGATCAGGACTCTACACAACTATTGGCTAGTAGCTCTGACACCGGTGATGATGAAATGTTTTGAGCAGCTGGTTTTGTCACACATCAAGAGAAACATTTCTCCCTCCAAGAATCAACACCAGTTTGCCTATAGGGCAAAAAGGTCAACTGAGGAAGCTGTCACCGGCTCACCACATAGCTCTAACACACATAGGTCAGTGGGACACATATGTGCAGATGCAATTTATTAATTATAGCTCTGCCTTCAATACCACCCCCCGCCCCCCATAACCTGGGCCAACAAGCTAAACCACCTTGGCCTCAATACACACCTGTGTAACTGGGTGCATGACTTCCTCACCAGTAGACTGCAGACTGTGCTCATGGGGAAGCATGTCTCCCCCTCCATCATACTGAACACAGGAGCACCGCAGGGCTCTGCGCTGAGCCTCCTTCTCTTCTCCCTCTACACGCACAACTGCAAGCCCTCTTATGAGACGAATACCATCATCAGGTTTGCAGAAGCCACCATCGTTGTAGGCAGAATAACCAACAACAACGAATCAATCTACAGAGCAGAGGTAAATAACTTGGAGAGCTGGAGCTGAAACAACAACCTGATCCTCAATGCAACAAAGACAAAGGAGATGATCCCGGATTTCAGAAGACTGAAATGCATGAAGCTAGAGACCTCAAACTCCTCTCCCATATTATCTCTTGTGCAATACTTTACCATGCAATATTTCATTGTGTAATGTTCTATTTACCACAGTGCAGAACGACAACTACCTACCTAAGCGCTTGTCACTTCCTAGTTCACTGCACATAATTTTTTACATTTTTATCACTGTAAAAAAAAATCTGTAAAATTTCCAGTAAAAAAAACGGCAGCTGTGGTTCCCGGAATTTTACCGTAAAAAATATGGTAGCATCATTTTAGGTTTTACAATTTTAACTTAAATTTACAGTTAAATACCGTAATTTCATTAACTGATATAATGTTAATATTCCAACCTACTGAAGTACTGAAATCTGTTTTGAACCTTTGTAATACACTGATAACCACCAAATGCAGGTGGTGATGAGAAAGTCACATGATGAACCAAAGCCCATCACAAGCAGCTTTTAAATAATAACATATAGAATGTAATGCAATAAACATTCATTTAACAACATTAGGTGTAACATACAACCCTAATGTACACAACTGGTAAGAAAAAAAACTAAGAAGAAACAGTTATTTCAACAAAAAACATCAAATTTGAAATGTAACAGGGAATTCTGGGAATGTCAATTTACAGTTATTCACTGTAAATGATACAGTTATTCACTGTAAATTATACAGTCTTTTTCAGTTCCAAATACGGTATACTACCATAAAATTACATATGTTCAATACAGTTTTTCACCGTATATAGTAGGGGAATTTACCATTAACCATTTAACAGATTTTTATTGTAGCATTTTTACAGTCTTTTACCATTAAATTCACAGTCATTTTTTACAGTGATACATCTGTTGTCTTTGTATGCCTCTCTATAGTTTTATTTATTGTACTGTGTATAATGTATATTATGCATGTATAGTAGCATAGCCATTAGTGTATTTAAAACTTGTGTACATAATTGTAATGTATTTGTGTATTCTGGAGGTTGCACCAGAGTTTCATTGTACATGCACAGTGACGATAAAGAACTTACTTAAGAGTGCACTAATATGATTGTCAGTGTTATTAATAAGGCTGTGTTCTCTAAGAGGAATTTTACTCATTTTTAGCCAGCTGCAAGACAAAACCACAGCAGCATGACACAAGTGCACGCCTACAGTATCTCACAAAAGTGAGTACACCCCTCACATTTCAGCAACAATTTTAGTATATCTTCTCAAGGGACAATACTGCACAAATGAAACTGGGATATATATTAGAGTAGTCAATGTGCAGCTTGTATAGAAGTACAAATTTACTGTCCTCTAAAAATAACTCAACATATAGCCATTGTTGTCCAAATAACTGGCAACAAAAATGAGTACACCCTAAGTGAACATGTCAAAACTGTGTCCAAAGTGTCAACATTTTGTAGGGGCACCATTGTTATCTAGCACTGCCTTAATCCTCCTGGGCATGGAGTTCACCAGAGCTGCACAGGTTGTTGCTGGCATCCTCTTCCACTCCTCCATAATGACATCACGGAGCTGCTGGATGTTAGACACATGGTGCTTCTCCACCTTCCGCTTGAGGATGCCCCACATGTGCTCAATAGGGTTCAGGTCTGGAGACATACTTGGCCACTCCATCACCTTCACCTTCAGCTTCATCATCACATCTTGGCAGTGTGTTTGGGGTCATTATGTTGGAAAACTGCTGTTTGGCCCAGTTTCTGAAGGGAGAGCATCATGTTCTGCTTCAGAATGTCACAGTACATGTTGGAATCCATGTTTCCCTCAATGAACCGCAGCTTCCCAGTACCTGCAGCACTCATGCAGCCCCAGACCATGATGCTACCACCACCATACTTGACTGAAGGCAAGACACAATTTTCTTGGTACTCCTCACCAGGGTGTCGCCACATATGCTGGACACCATCTGAGCCAAACAAGTTTATCTGAGTCTCATCAGACCACAGGACATGGTTCTAGTAATTCATGCTCTTGGACAGGTTGTCTGCGTCTGTTTTTTGAAGTCATCTTCTGCACCTGATGCATAGCATGAGGACCTAACTTCTTTGACTGACCCTTGTGAGGCCTGTTCTGAGTGGAACCCGTCTTGGAAAACCTCTATATGACCCTGGCCACTGTACTGTAACTCAGTTTCAGGGTGTTACTGAACTTCTTATAGCCTAGGCCATCTTTGTGAAGAGCAACAGTTCTAATTCTCAAATCCTCAGAGAGTTCTTTGCCATGAGGTGCCATGTTGAACATCCAGTGGTCATTATGAGAGAACTGTACTCAAAGCACCAAATTTTAACTGCTCTAATACAAGATACACAAATTTGTATGGTCCTGTCAAGCAGACAAAAACATGAACATGATGAATAGGACATGTGGCTTTGCATGGTTAAACGAAGTATAGCTGTTATCACTTAGGTTGTACTCACTTTTGTTGCCAGCTTTTTTGACAATAATGGCCGTATGTTGAGTTATTTTCAGAGGACAGTAAATCTTCACTGCTGCACATTGACTACTCTAAAATATATCCAAGTTTCATTTCTATAGTATTGTCCCTTGAGAAGATATACTAAAATGGTTGCTGAAATGTGAGGGGTGTACTCACTTTTGTGAGATACTGTATGTTTCATCCAATGTTTGAGAGCTTTTGTAAAGCAGTCATTTCTGTTTCTAAATCACAAAGGTGTGGCTTCCTAAATTTTAAATAATTTAGATTCTAATCTGTCATTATTTCTTAGTCACATTCCTCATCACTTTATATGTAAAAACATGACTGGTCGGAACAGACTGTATTTTCCTGAACATTTGTCTACCAGATGATTGAAAAGAGACTCACCAGGTCCAAAGTCGTTCTTTCCAAAATATCTACCATTTTTTCCAGTTTGGTGCTTGAAGTGAAAATAAAGTCATCATCGACCCAAAGCACGTATTTGGTTGCTACCTGAGAGACAGCCAGGTTACGGCCAGCAAACCAGCCCTGTAATAAGGAAGTAGACAGCACTTTAAATCTATCTGTCTTTAAAAGAAAACAAAACAGCTCAAATAGCCTTTGCTGAGAAAGAATATGAACATATAACATACCTTGCCAAAGGGCATGATATAATGTTCAATGTAGGGTCCAGTTACAGGTTTTGGCTCCTTTGTGTCATCAGCTATCACTATAGTTATAGTGGGGTAGAACTGTCGAATACTATTGATCAAATCCTGAAGTTTATCATAGCGTAGAAATGTTTTTGTGGCAATTGTGACCAGAGTACTTATATTGTATTCTGTAAGAAGGACAATATCAAAAGATATTTGTAAAATAAGAGTATTGTAAAATAAAATTTTATTATGAATTGATTATTAATTATATTTGTTTTACCATTTTTGCGTCCAGGATTGTCGAATTTAGGCATTGGTGGATGTCTTATCTTAATAGTGAAGGAGGCCTGGAATATACCTGCTTTAAATTGTACTGCCATAGACAAAGGAACAGTGTTATATAATTAAAAAAGACACAAAAAGACAGCTGAATGTAGAGATAAGCATAAATAAAATGTAAATAAATATCTTTATAGTAATCTAGAAATCTTTGACAGTTTTTCTGCATTTTAAAGTCGTTCCATTGAATTTTTCATTTAATTATTCTACTCTATAAATCCCTGTGGATGGCTTCATTCTCTGTGTCATTACAACATGAGAACATATGCTGGCCAGATAATGGATATTTGACTTGACCAAACCATTCTCTATGCAGTGCTACTGTACATCACAAAAGGTAATTCTGAGGCTGTTTGCTCAGTGCTGCAGTTTATTGAAATTGTAGATGGGGTGGATAACATATTTCTGATAGCCTATTGTTTGTGAATGAGATAATACATTGCTGTTTGCATAACTCAAACATCTGCTTCCATTATACCTAATTGCTGATTTTGAATTGTCACATTAAAGAAAATAGCCACACTGTAAAAATTATTTTCGCTAAAATCGCTTAATTAAAATGAGTTTAAACAACACAGTTTTGTTTCTACTTAATTTGTGTCCAATCTACTTAAATAAGTTTACTGAAGTCTTTACTCAATCCATGGCACAAATCGTTACCTCAGTTTTATTGAGTAGATTCAGTTGGTTTGTTTTTACAGTGTATTTTTGATGGAAAGAGTGTGTTCTGGGGTCTCACCTACGTCTGCTGTGTTAGGATGGATCTGTGTGTTTGTGTAGGTAACAAACTCTAGCTGTCTGTTCAGGGAGGCCAGTGATCTGCTCATAAAACTAATATGCATCTCTCCTTCCCCTTTGACTTGCACTCCATCCACCAGCGCTGCCGTATTAAATGTTCCCATTGTAGCAATCAGATCTACCTGCAAGTGATATTGTATGAAATACACAGTAATGAAAATTTTTGTTCTGTGATAAAATTTACAATCTGTCACTCCCTCAGTGAGGAAGCTTTCTTTGAATCACAGCCCTATTAAAGGGATAGGTCTCCCCAAAATAAAAATGTCAATATTTACTCATTTCAAACCTGTATGATGTTATTTTATTCTGCGGAAACCAAAAAATATTTAAGAATAATTCTTTACAAATCTCAAAATGGCTCTATTCCATACAACAGCTCATGGCCATAGACTATCAAGGTTCATAAAAAAATACTATAAAACCACCATCAAAGTAGTCCAAACAAATTGTGTACTGTATTTCAGCACATCTGAAGCCATATGGTAGTTTTATGTGAGAACAGGTGCAAACGTAAGCCATTATTCACTTCCATTCATAATCATTCATGCCAATTACTATGCATCATAAGGCGCATATGGCAGCAATGATGTTATGATGATTGTTCACAAGATATACAAGCAAGGCCGTAGCTGGGGATGCGGGGCCCTGGTTGAAACTGTGTTCCAGAAAGTGGGAGAAGTGCCTTGGCTGAAATCAACAGGGGCCACTGAGAGCTATAGAATCGTCAACACCTTTCTCCCAGCTAGCACAAGCCCTGCATGCAAGAACCTATTAAAAGTGCCCCATTATGGATTTTTGAAAATTACTTTTCAAGCAGTATGTAATGTAGCTGTAAAGCTGAAAGTGCATCATAAATACGGTTATTGTCTCCAAAAAAAAAAAAAAAAAAAAAAGAGCCGACTCTGAATCGCTTAAAGGAGTCATTTAAAAATCGAATCCAATTTCTGTGAAGTTCACACATCACAAGTAATCACATTTGCATAATGTGAATGTGAAAAATCAGTGGTTCAAATTCCTCTTTACTACGATAACAGCAGAATACCTCACGCAAAGGAGGAGATGAATCTTTGAGCTGTTTTGAGAACTTTGAATTGTTTGAGTCACTGAGAAATAATGTTAAAAAAGGCCAATATAGCTGTAAGAATAACAAATCTTCTGATCAGATCTTTCTCTCTTCTGCTGAGACTGATTGACATACAGGCAGCCAATCGGCATTCGCTGATCAACGTGCAGGCAAAAATCCCGCCCTCAGCGCTTAGGGTGAAGTTGAGAGTGAGTCCATCGGAGCACTGATGCGGATGCTAAACTTTGCCGTTGCATGTCATATATAGTTCTACCCATGTTACAGGTGTTGTGCGTCTATTAAAAAAAAAAAAAAAAAAAAAAAAAAAAAAAAAAAAACCCCCACACACACACACACACACTACTATAACTAAGGACAGCTGTTCAACCATTGAATCATTGAGTTGTTGTGGTGACAAATAAACGGGTTACTCCCATATTTCAACTGTCTTTGACCAAGCCTCTTACCGGACACCCTGTGGCGGGTTTCAAACCTAAGCAGCAATTTACCAAATGAGACTTTGCTATTAAAGCGAACTCATTTTTTCATGGTCCTTTGAGCCGGAGTGAGACTTGCTGCAGGCTTGTGAGATGTCAACACATGCAGATGATGAGTCAACTGGATGCGTCAGAAGGAAGACTGCCCTTCCCGCCTAATATGATGACTACGATCTTACTGGCTTCGACCTGTCAATGTTTCATCCAGAACCCATGTCACCACACACTCAGATACACTCCAACTTGTCAGATGATTAAGACCAAGAGGAGGGCGCAATGGCATTCAGTCTTCCGCAGATTCCAGGTGATGAGCCACAAAGTTCTGAAGAGTGGTCCGACACCAACCCAGGCAGGTCTGAGAATGTCTTGCATAAGCAACAAAACAGGAATTTACGTTATGCAAACGAGAACATGCTTCACACTGTATAGGTGATGCAAAGGGAAGGGGATGTATTGCAGCAGACGAATCAACAGTATGCTCAAGAGGTCTGGCAACTTAAGCGGCAGATGCTGCAGCTTCAGATTCAGGTAAATCAACAACGACCTGTGGCTCAGCCCCAACCCCAAGGTAAGAACATGCAGTCAGCTGAGAGAAGTCTTAGGCCTGTACCAGCACCACGCTTTAGACGAGACAGCTTCTCAAGCCAGGAACAATCTCCAGCTTTGGCAGCAGCTCCCAGAGACAAAATTTACTCTCCCTATGACATTCCAAGTGCCCAGCCATTCAGTCAGGGGATCCCAAAAGAGGAAGAATGCTACTACCATGGACATGATTATTATCTCCATACAACCAGGAGAATGCAGCCTCTACCCCTTATGATTCTGCCAGGCACCACCAAATGCCCTATAGTTCATTGAGACAAGTGCCTCAATTTGAACCAGAGTCAGTGTACAAAGGACCTACTCCCACCATACCAGACTTTGTACATCCAAACCCAAGGGAGTTTTCACGGTTGAAGATCAACTTAGAGAACACACTCCCCACTAATGTCACAGAGTGGTTTAAGTTTCAGATTCTTACAGACCATCTCAAGCTAGAAGAGGTGTTACTCATCGCTGATTCGTACAGCCATTCACAAAACCCCTTTACAAGCACGATGGCCGCCCTGGACCAGCAGTACGGTCATCCACACCAGCTTGCATTACAGCAAATAGCAGAACTTATGGATGGCCCAAATATCAGCAGCATAAAAGCCTTCAGACTGTTTGCACTCAAAGTTCGTTCGCTCGTTGGTATGCTGGGGCAACTCGGAAGAAAAGGCACCTTTGAATTGCAGTGGAAAAAAAGTGGGTTGATCTCTACACTTCCTCAATCGTCCCTTACCACAAAACTTGACAGTCTTTTCATTACGAAATAGAGCTGTATAAAAAGGTCTTCTGTACCACAGGAGAAAAACAGAATACAGGTTTAGAATGGCATTAGGTTGAGTAAGTAATGACAAAATTTTACCAAGATGGCGCCAGTGTTGGCTTGCCATCTGCTGCTCTCGTTTGATAGTCTGGTTGCTGGTTTGGTTTTCAAACTGTGGCGCTCTTGTGGTTTATGATCGCCAGTCTCTATTGGACATTCGGTCAACATTTTTTAACTTTCACAAATCGGATGTGGAGTGTGTTTTTAACAAACCGCATGAGAGTTTTATAAAAGAATATTCCGGAGAGCATTCGCCGTTGCCCCCTTAATCCACGGAGGAAGCGCAGGAAAAAGCGTAGGTCTCGGTGAGGACTTGCGATCAAGCAGAAAGCCCGTCTGCAAGCGGGCTGTATTTCAAGCCCTTTTATCGAGCTGATCTGACTATGGCGACGGTTATTTGTCATCGTGGTCTGGCGTCTCTTGTAGCAGGCTCACCGGTGCCTTCAACCTGTTCTTCCCCTGCTCCCGCCCTCCGTCCCTCGGATCGGCCGCTATCTCCGGAGAACTGGAGCGGCTCCAAGTGTGCTGCGTCCGCTGTGCAGAGTGTCGCTGTCCCTCCACCCATTATGCTACCGGGGTAAAGTTGGTTTTATATTCGCACATTCAGACTTCCGCGTTCAATAACTTAGCTAATCTGCATTTAAAAAGGCTAATTTCGGTCAATTATCATTACCGACTGTTATGAGTACAAACTACAACACATTTTTCTGTCGAACTCGGCGTTTTAAAGAAGCTGATAAACACGCTTACCTCTATGGAGAGTCGTGACGTCATCGCTCATCTGAGGGACCATCTACAAATAACATGTTTCCATTACGACAGCTTGCAACGATTTACTGTCATGTTACTAAAGTCATCAGAGAACATCACATCAGAGGAGGTTTATTTGGACAAACTCTTACATTTTAAACAGCTGAAACAAATACTTTAAAAACATTTTAAACAATAATAAATATAAAAGTATTTTGTAATTTTCTAATTATCATTTTCAGTTATTATTTAACTGTAGTGGTGTGTCAGGAATGTTTATCATCTTGATCTTGTATGTTACAATGGGATATTTATTAATTTGCTTTGTCAGACACATAACTGTTGTAACAAGTCAAAATACCCCACAAGATGGCAGGTGTTTTCCAGCAGAGGCGATCTTCACTACTATCGCATACAGCATTTTTTTTCTAGTAAAGTGTTTATTAAAAGTACATATTTACATCAAATCTATAGTTTTGTTCTCAATCGATTATAAAACCTATTCAGCTCGGGATGCACAAATACACTAATGAAAATACATTTATTGCAAAGTTCTTCAACAGGGAGTATTGTATACATCAAAAGTACACACACACACACACACACACACAAAATAAAATTCCCTCAAGGTTTAAGCACTCTAAGTCAACTTTTCCAAACATAGTGATGTGTCTCAGTCAGAGACATAACATTACTCTCTTTTTTTCTCATTAATAATGAGAATGAATCAAGAATACTTTGGTATTTCAGTAACAGAGAAGAACCTCTTATAATCTTTGTGAGGTTGTCAAAGTCAGCAAATAGAGTAGAAACTATATCCTGTGCTACTTTTACAGTTATAAAAACACAGACAAAACAGCATGTTACAGTTTTTCTTATGCGCAAAGACATGCTTAATGAAACTGGGATCCATCTTCATCATCCCCTTCTTAGCACAGCAGAAGTGTTCTCTTGCAAATGTCTTAACACACTTTGTCTCTTCACACCCTTTGTCAAAACAATTACCACATATCTCATTGAAAGTCCCCAAACTCTATTGGATTAACTGTGTTGAACAAAATGAAAATATCTATTTACAGCAAACAGAAAGTACTTGCATAATTATGATTCTCTAGTGCACGTGTGTAACTCATTTGCACAAGCATTTTTAGAATGTTTTTAGAGAATGTTATCCTGTCATTTGAGAGAATGTTCTGGGAACAAAACATTGCTAGAACAATGCATGGTAATGTTCTTAGAACATTTTTAGAACAAAAAATTTCTAGCTGGGAATGCATTAATACTCAGGAAAGTATTTTCTGTGGCCACGAAAATATCCTTTCTTAGAGTTGATATGAATTTACACTGAATGTTCACTGGACGAACAGATTAGATGATGGCAATTTAATTCTGCTACAGTTACTACTGGCGGCTGATATAAGTAATTGTAATTAATCATAATTAATTGTAATTATTCATATACATTTCCCTCTATCGTGCGCAATGTCGCTGCGTCCCTGTGGATATTTATACCAGCTTCGAAGCCCAACTTCTCCATCTCGACTGGAACGGCCCTGTCTGCTTAGGGGTGATACCGTCCGCCACATTCAGTTAAGGATTTTCTACAGCGATTTATTGACTTCATTGGTAACATTGTCACTAAATTTGATCGCTTTTTATTGGTGGGCGATTTTAACATTCATGTTTGCTGTCAGTCAAACCCTCTGTCGAGGGAAGTTCTTATTAAAAATGGATGCTTTTAACCTTATACACTGGGTTAAAGGTACAACTCATATAGTTTAGTTTATTTTCTTATATAGCACATTTCTACTGCCTTCAGAGCAGCCCAAAGTGCTGTACAATGCATTCCAGAAAAACCAAACACATACAATGACAGACACAACATCTTAAAAAAGAAAACACACATATATATATATATATATATATATATATATATATATATATATATACACACATACAAACATACATAAAAATAAAAATGCTTCTTCAAAGCCGTTTTAAAAGCGAACACAGAGGGGGCAGCACGAATGGCTAGAGGTAGATTATTCCATAGCCGAGGACCGGCAATCGAAAAGGCCCGATCCCCTTTTCGTTTAAGTCGGGACCGCGGTACCAGGAGTAATTGCTTGTCAGCAGATCTCAAGTTCTTAACAGCTTTATGCAAAGTAACAAGATCTGACAAATACAAAGGTGCAAGACCGTTTAAAATTTTGAAAATTATTACTAAGGCCTTAAAATCGATCCGATATCTAACAGGTAGCCACTGCAAAGATGCTAAAATTGGAGTTATTCTATCCCTCTTTCTCCTACCAGTCAATAGTCTGGCAGCAGCATTTTGGACAAGCTGTAGTCGATTTACCAATGACTGAGAAATTCCTAAATACACAACATTACAATAATCCAATCTAGAAGATATAAAAGCATGGATGATTGTCTCCAAATTTCTAGATGAGAGCATTGGTTTAATCTTAGATATTAACCTTAAGTAGTAAAAACTAGTTTTCACCACAGTATTAACTTGTTTAAGAAAATTCAGCTCTGAATCAAAAAATACACCCAGATTTTTCACGAATGGATGAACATTCCTAGAAAGAGGCCCCAAATAACTAGAAATAAGTGGTGAGGAGCTAAGAGGACCAAAAACAACCACATCGGTTTTGCTCTCATTTAAATGGAGAAAATTCTTAGCCATCCAGGATTTTACATCCTCGAGACACTTAACAATTGTAGCACAAGACTCATCAACTGGGTGTAATGGGACCAACAACTGAGTATCGTCAGCGTAACAGTGGTATGCAATGTCATGTTTCCTAAAAATACTCCCCAGTGGTAACATATATAGAGAAAACAGCATTGGACTTAATATGGACCCTTGTGGGAGCCCACAAAATAGAGGAACTGCAGGAGAAGAATGATTACCCATTGTAACAAATACAGACCTATTAGACAGATAAGAAGAAAACCATTGTAAAACAATGCCACTAATCCCAACCCTGTAAACAAGCCGATCTAACAAAATTCTATGGTGGATTGTATCAAAGGCAGCCGTTAAGTCAAGCAAAATTAAAATAGCAGAGTTACCAGAATCCAAAGTGAGCAAGAGGTCATTTGACACTTTAAGAAGAGCCGTTTCAGTGCTATGACGGGCCCTAAATCCTGACTGAAAACGGTCATGAATATGGTGATCTGTTAAGAATGCAGACAATTGGAGAGAAACAATCTTTTCCAACACTTTCGACAAAAAAGGCAATGTGGAAATAGGTCGAAAATTACTAAAATCAGACGGATCGAGATTTGGCATCTTCAGAAATGGCCGAATCACTGAGTGCTTAAGACAAGATGGAATAATGCCAGAGCTCAGCGAGCTATTGATGATAGTCAAGACTGCTGGATCAATCACACCTAACACCTCTCTAAAGAGACGAGTTGGCATACAATCCGCTGGAGAGGTAGACAGTTTTAGTTTTAAAATTAACTATCAATTTATCAAGATCAATCGGATAAAAATGAGTTAGCTGGGCATTGTCAGTCACCGAATTGGAAGATTCGGAGGCAAAGTAAATACTCGGAATAGATGCATATAAAACCTCAATCTTACTCCTAAAATAATCTAAAAACTTTGTGCATAACTCAGAGTTAGCATCAGGAAATGATGATTTCTTGGGATTAACCACTTTATCAAATGAGTTAAACAACACTTTTGGATCATGTGAATTTTTAGAAATTAAATCTGAGAAATATTCAATTTTAGCTGTTTTAACAGCACACTGATAGGCAGTCCTTAAAAATCTCCTTGAAACTAGAATCTCATTCTGATTTCCTACTACTGTTTTGCTTTTCTGGCACTCCCGCCTGAGTGGCCGTAGCATGATGATTGAACCAAGGGTAGCTCCTGATTTAAAGACTTTTGGTTTTAGTGGTGCAAGTAAGTCTAAAATATTTGTACAAGTCTCATTAAACAGCACAGTTAGATCCTAAGTATTGTGGCTATTAGATGGCACTTCTAACACGGTTCTAACTGTGGACTCTGAATATACATTGGAGAATTCCTCTGCAGTTGAGGAAGTTAATACTCGAGAGTAATATACATCACTGTGCTCACTTGAAGACGAATATGAGAGTACTATGTTAAACATAACAGGCATATGATCAGACAAACAGCTTTCATTCATACTGAAGTTACATACTGAAAGGCCAAAAGAAACAAGAAGATCAATAGTATGACCTTGTGTATGTGTAGGACCATTAACATGTTGGACGAGGTCAAATGAGTCCATGAGTTGCATAAATTCCTTCACCAGATAATGTGAAGGGCAACATACATGAATATTAAAGTCACCCAAGATCAGTAATTTGTCCACAGTAGAAACTATATTAGACAGAAAAGTCCCAAACTCGTAAATAAAGTCCTTATTATATTTTGGAGGTCTATAAATAAGGACACAAGTCACAGAACTGGATAAATGAATTCTTAATATCTGTAGCTCGAATGTGGAATAGTGATGAGTGAAAGGAACAAGCCTACATTTAAACCTTTTTTTAAAAACAGTGGCCAAGCCTCCCTCTCGATCCACTAATCTCGGAGAATTGAAATAATCACAGTCCTCTGGTGTTAAGTCTGCTAATGAGTCCAACTCACCAGTGTTGAGCCACGTTTCCGTCAAAAATAAGAAGTCCAAATCTTGAGATATAAAAAAATCATTTAAAATAAACGATTTGTTACAGATGGATCTTGCGTTTACCATCGCCAATTTCACCTGCCGCGGGCCAGATTCCATGTGCAAATCCGCTGGTTTAACGTATTCCAAGGACCGGAGGTTCCGAAAATCTACACCCCTCTTGGCATAGCGATGTCTTAATGATCGGCGAAAAGTCCAAACCATGGGGCAAAAAGGGGCCATTGTGTCCGGAAGGAGTGGAACGAGACCGATAGGCCGCAGCTCCGACGCGCTGCTGTAACCAAGCAGCCTGTAGCTTCCAGGCCGGGCTCGGAGTGACCATATCGATGAAAACCCACATCTCTTCAGCCTAGCAAGAAGACGGCTACGCTTTCCTCTTTTCCTCAGGTGCTTTTTACGATGAAGACAGCAACCCGTTGCTCGACAGGTAACCACAGGAAAGGTAGGAGACGTCCGTGAGTTAAAGAAGTGGTCCTCAATCGGGAAACGTTTGCAGCAATCCGAAGAAGAAAGACGTAAATCAAGAAGGGCTTGGCGATCGTAAGTAAGGGCGGCAGAAGTTTCTATCACGAACAGCCATATTGCCCACAGCAGTACATATAAAACAATTGACAAAGGGGAGAGTCGACGGCACGCCAGAGAACAACCCGGCGCCATCTTGGATCACTAGTGTATATACATGGCCACACTCTGGACCTTGTTCTTTCTTATGGGGTTGATATTACTGTTTCTGATTATATGCTTTCTGATCACAAGGCTATTTTATTTTCTCTTCTTAATCTAATCTAATCCAATCTAGTCTAATCTAATCTATTTTATTATATCTCTTCCTAATCTTTCTCATGTCTGTACTAAAGCGCCATCTCTGTCTCGGGTTTACTCTCCTCTGTTCAGTGTAAATTTTAGTCAGTGTTTCACAAAGTCTCACTCTCATCTACTTTTGGATTCTTCGTTATCAGACTTGGATGCAGATGAACATCTCAGTCTGTTAAATAGTGCTTGGCTCCATGTAATGAATGTGACTGCTCCTTTAAAGACTCTCAAGCACAAACCTAAATCTGAATTGTGGCATACTGCTGAAACTCACCTGCTAAGGCAAACATGTAGAAAGGCCGAGCGAAAGTGGAAAAAGGACAGTTTACACATCTCTTTACAGTTGTTCAAAGACAGCCTATTGGCTTATCAGAGAGCTGCCAAATCGGCTAAGGGGACCTGTTTTTCTAACTTAATTCTACATAATCAGTCCAGACCCAAGGTCTTGTTTTCTGTTATCAACTCTGTTGTAAATCCTCTGGTCAATACTATGTCTGTTGCCTATGTCACTCTTTGTGAAAGCTTCTTGAGGTTTTTTTAAGGATAAAGTAGCTAAACTAGGACCGGTAGCTCTTACTTCCCCTATTGAGTTGTCTCTCCCCCTGCCGTTGTCTGCATCTTGGGATGTTTTTGAACCTGTTTCACTTCAGTTACTCAAAGATACTATTGTCAATTTGAAACCATCCTCTTCTTCATATGATGTTATCCCTCCTAGATTTCTAAAACAAATTGTAGATTCAGTTGGACCGGGCCTAGTGTCCTTTTTTAATAAGTGTCTTTTAACAGGTGTGGTTCCTGCTTATTTGAAAGTGGCTACTGTCACACCTCACCTCAAGAAGCCTTCACTCGATTCGTCTGTTTTAAAAAATTATCGCCCTATCTCTGTTTTACCATTTGTTTCAAAGGTTTTGGAAAAGATTGTGTTTTTCCAACTTCAGTCTTTTCTTGCTTTAAACAGTTTGTTTGAACACTTTCAATCTGGTTTTAAGGCTGCTCACAGTACCGAATCAGCCCTTCTGAGAGTGTTAAATGACATCTTTTTAGCCACTGATACAGGGGACTCTGTGGTCCTTGTTCTCTTGGATTTATCGGCTGCTTTTGACACTATCAACCATTCCATATTAATTAATAGACTTGAATCTTGGGTGGGCCTCTCTGGCACAGTTTTAAAGTGGTTCCAGTCATTCCTATCGGATAGGAAATATGTGGTTAGGCTAGGAGAATTCTTCTCTTCCACTTCTTCTTTTCCCTGTGGGCTTCCTCAAGGTTCTGTCTTAGCTCCCACTTTATTTTCACTATATATGCTACCTCTAGGCTCCATTTTTAGGAAACACGGGATGTCATTTCACTTTTATGCTGATGACACTCAAATCTATCTACCTTTTAAGAAAAACAACCCTATGGCCATGAATGCTCTGCTGTCTTGTTTAGATGAGGTTAAATCTTGGTTATTTCAAAAAATTTTAACGCTAAATGAAGAAAAAACTGAGGTGATAGTTTTCGGTCCATCAGATAATATGAAGGCCTCTGATTTTGACCTAGGACCTTTATCTGCTTTTAGGTCCTCACAGGTACGGAACCTGGGTGTTTTGTTGGATGACACGCTAAAATTTGATAAACAAATTTCCACCGTGATTGGATCTAGTTTTTATCAGCTCCGTACACTTGCAAAAATCAAAAATTTTCTAACTGACAAGACTCTAGAGATGGCCGTTCATGCTTTTATTACGTCGCGTCTAGACTATTGTAACTCCTTATATTATGGCATCTCTAAATCACAAATTGCCCGTCTTCAATTGGTCCAGAACGCCGCTGCTAAGTTTCTTTTAAAAAAGAAAAAAAGGGATCATGTGACTCCGCTCTTGAAGGCCCTTCACTGGTTGCCTGTCCAATTTAGAATACACTTTAAGATTTTATTATTTGTTTTTAAATCTCTGCACAATCAAGCACCCATTTATCTATCCGAATTGCTCCACCAGTATACCCCCTTGAGAAGTTTGAGATCCTGCGACCAGAACCTCCTTTTAATTCCACACTCTAGACTCAAGCGTAGAGGTGACCGTGCTTTTTCAGTAATTGGGCCTCGTCTTTGGAATGACTTGCCAGTTGAGATCAGAATGGCTCCTAGTCTGTCTATTTTTAAGGCTCTTTTAAAAACCCATTTGTTTTCATGGGCCTATTAGGATTTATATCTTGCCTACGGTTTTTCCTATTTGTGTTTTATTTTCTGGTTGCAGTTTTTTGTTTTATTTAATTTTATGATGTCTGTTATGATGTATTTTATTGTGAAGCACTTTGGTCAGTCTCGTGGCTATTATAAATAAAGTAATAAATAAACTTGAAACTTCTTTCTTTTTTTTTTGGTAAACTACTGTATTAATTTAATGAATTACATTTCATTATTAAAGCATAAAGAATATTTGTGTACTTACCAAATAAGAGCCCTCTTTGGATATTTGGTTCAGACTTAAACCTTGAAAACACAATGACAGACTTAATGTGTGATCTTGCTCATGTAACTTGTAAAGATAAAGCTTATATGCCTAGCAAGAAGTGTTTTTTTTATCATAATCTTTGATGGTACATCAGGCAGAACTGACAGTTTGGGGTTAAAATGGCAACTGTGTACAAGCCAAACATATATAATAAATTTTCTAATTTTATTTGTTTCCTGTAGAATGAAAATGAGGTCATGTAATCCCAGTTTAATACAGATACAATTTTTTCAAAATGCTGACGCAAAAATGATTTATGTCCGCATCTCTGATCCTAAATTATACATCAAACAACAAACAAAACATGCTTTCTAACGAGGGGGCCCCCCAGGGACCGCTTGCTTAGGGCCCCCAAACTATAAACCCCACACTGCACAGTAATTGGTCTAAAGTCCATTTAGGGACAATTTGATTTGTCCATAATGGTTCACCCTGATTGGACCAAAAATAACATTTGATCAGTGGTTCTCGAAGACAATGAGCAAATTTGTTTTTACATATAAAAACATCTTGATTGTATTTTACCAGGAATTAGAATGGTCCTTGTTGGTCTGACTTCCACACCCTGCGTAGGGTACTGAAGAGGGCTGTTGGCTTGAGCTAAGATAAGTGAGTCTGCAGCTGTATACGTCCTGAATAGAGAAAACACTACTAATTTATTCATGTCGTTCCAAATCTGTATGACTTTCTTTTCCAGTGGAACAAAAAATATATATTTTATAAGGTTTTCCCAGAATGAGCAATTGCAATTTTTTAGAAAGCATAAATATGGTAAAAATTATGCACCACCTTTTATGGAATCTGTGATACTCTTTATTTCTGTATTGCTTTGCTTTTTGCAGGTCTGAATCTTGGAATGACGCATGTAGCTGGGTAGCTGATACTTGAGGAAACAGCAGCTGAGCAAATGGGAAATTAATGCCTGGTTTGTCGCCTTCACAAACACACCCATTATTGGCAAGACTCCTGGTTAAAAGCAAAAAGCATGAAAAGTGTAAAGTGGAAGAGGTGCCACTATGGACATGGTTTGTGAATTATAATTTCAGATAACGTGGTTTTTAATTGCCAGTGAAACAACATACATTTGAGATGGAAATCTGATGGTGGTAAAAATCTGCAGTAAACTGATTATGAAGTGGTTTTGTAGCAAAGCAAACAAAGTTTCCATATCCCATAGTTTCTACTATTTCTACTCACTTTGACATGCTGTCTTTGATATGGTAAGGAATGTGGTCATTTTTACGGTCCATGTTTTGTATCCTTTCCTCCAATAGCACTTTTAAAGAGTCTGATCCTTGTAGCACGTCAATCGTCGTAATGGTGTATGAATTCCAGTGGTGAATGAGCATTGCTGTGAGCGGCAAGACCACCAACAAAACCGCCACTGCTTTCTTATTTACAGCTCGCATTATTGCCTACAGCACAAAAAGACAGAAGAGAGGTATTGGGAATTAAACACCCAATTTATCGTCAGGACACACAGTTGACATTAATGACAGTTATAATAATTAACATGTCTAACCCCTGCTTTGCATTCATCTTGTATTCTGGTCAGTAAAGAATTCTGCATGTCTCAAAGCAGATGATTAAATCTAGCCAACCAACTGCAGCGTCAGTTGAAATGCAAAGCAAGGACCTGGCTGATTTCCTTACATTTGTATTGCTCTTCAGTGTTATGGAACTGGAAGCTTAGTCAGATGGAAAGTGGTGTAGCATGTCTTTTCAAGCTTAAAATTCAGCAGTTGCCAGACTCAAATCCTTCTACCCATTTTCTACCTGTTTATACCAAAATTGAATGGTTTAAGGCAATCCTAATTTTCCTCAAATTAAATGAGTTAACTTGTAGTTTGCAATGAAGTGTCAGTAGTTCAGTGCGTGAGAGGTGTTTTCATTCTGCCTCTGGACAGTGTAAACAATGTTGAGTTCACCATCTGGCTACCTAGAAACGAAAGACCTAATGGGGTTTCGTGTCAAAGCCAAATGCCAAGCGAAGACTGCATAGAAACTAGTAGAAACTTAAAAGCCGGTCTTGCATAAGGTTAAAACAATTGTTGTGGGATTAGTTTAAATACTGAAGAAGAACATGATTTCACTGGTTCTCCATGGGACTGTGAAAGTTAATGGATGATGCTGTTACTATGCAAATTATAAACCTACAAGATTGTGAAGTTAAAGATTAAGTTTGAAGATGAAGTGCAATGTCCTGACACATCCACAAACACACATGAGGACATCTCATGTACTTTTTTTGCATATACATATACATTTTTATCCTAACCAAATAAATCTATCCAGACTTAACCCATTTTTTATTTTTATTATTATTATTATTATTATTATTATTTTTAACCAGTGCGGTCTGCCTCACAAGTGTTCAGGGTTCACTATATTACTGAGGACATTTTTGAATAGTGTATAGCCAGACCCATACACTGAAAAAAATGAGCATAGCAGGTCTTTGAAATTACAAAAATGAAACATGTACTGTAACTGCACAATCAATTTATATTTCTGTTGTGAACATGCTTTAATCAAGTAGATTCCAATTGTTCATACTGAGTGTTGAATGTACAAATTTCTATCACGTTGATTGGAATTGATTGAATCTAAAACTGAAATCAATCTAATTGAGTTTTGACACAACCGGGGCACTCCGGAGCAGACGGTAGCGGTATTGCATCATTGAGAGGGATGACAAACTGCCGTAAATGGAGAAATTGAATCGAGCGCCAAAAACTAAATCTGAAATCAAGAGAATAATATCAATTGAAGTAAGAAAGATATGGCAAAAGATATGGGATAGTGGAACAAAAGGAAGGCATCTTTACCAAATACAGGGGTGTGTAGGTGAAGAGAGAATAAGATGTGGGAGTAGGAAGAAAGATGTTATTATAACAAGATTGAGGATTGGACATTCAGCTTTAAATTTCAATTTACACAAAATAGGGAAGCATGAAACTGGCAGATGTGATAAATGTGGGAATCCAGAAACAGTAAAGCACATTCTTCTAGAATGTGATGCGTATGAAAGAGAAAGAAATCAACTTAATCATAAATTAGGTTTGATGGGATATGATAAAGTATCACTCAAGATATTACTAGGGAATAGACAAATGCAATAAAGAATTAAAGAAGTGTTCAATTATCTAAAAAAGACAGGAAATTTGGAAAGAATATAATTAATTTTTTTAATTTTTTTTTTTTTTTTTAAACACGTATATGTATATCCTTCCCTCTATCAAATCTGTTCACTCCACACTCCAGATCAGTAGGTGGCGATAATGCACCTTTAAGTTGGTTTGCCAAAACCGCTAGAAAACATCAGAAGAAGCAGCAGCAGCGGCGCCAAAAACGGAAAGATTCAGCAGCCTGCAGTCGCCTCATCTCAGACGAACACCGATTTACTGAAAAGTACAGTGCCCGTGAGGGGTCCTATTCGGTTCACTTAGTTTTGTCGTGGCAACGACATATTAAGTCCTGGGAACGTGATAATATGTCGTGGCCACGAGATATTAATTAGTGGGAACCTGATATTATGTCGTGGCCACCAGATCGTTTTGTCAAGGTAACTTATGTCGTGGCCTCGAGATGTTGAGGGAACGACATCCATTTCTCGTGGCCACGACGACTTATGTTGAGGGAACGACATTTTTCTCGTGGCCACGAGTTTAATGTGTAAACAAACGTACGTGACCATAGCAACCTGGGATTATCAGAGATGAATAAAACATTTTTATTAACATTAAACATTTCATTTAATATTTGTATATTATTAGGTTATATTAACTTGTTAGGGTTATATTTTTATATTTATTTCATATATAATATTTTATTATTTTTCTTTTCAATTCTTGTATCTCTTTACCTAATTAATGTTCTGTATAATTATGCTATTTGCAAATACTGCAAACGCCTGACAATTATGCCAATACTTTATGATTGTAGGCTATTTATGCCAGTGCGTGATGATAAATGAGCATGTTGTGTTTTCATTTACAAATGAAACTACGTGAATGATTGATTAATTCCTCAAGGAAAGGCAGTAGGCTATAATATTAATAATTATTAATTCGCAGAAAAAAAGAGAAATATTGGCTATAAATTCCAGTCAGCATAATCAAAGCTTTATGTCAGCATTTACAGTAGGCTTATTTACAAAACTCAGAACGTTATGTAAAGAGATCGAAATGAAGGGAAAAACGAATATAAAAATATAATAATTGGCTAATAATAATAATAATAATAATAATAATATACAAATATTACGTAAAAAGACGATCAGTTAATGGACACAGCTAGTAAGACTGATGGATAAAAATGTTTTCTTGTAGGTCTATTTTATTTTATGTACTTTATGTAACATTTAGCCTATCTGTGATAATTTGAATGCTGGTTACATTCGCGTGCAATTGCCTACAGTCCGGTAGCCTATGGTCAATATAATAATTATGTAATAATTTCTATAATAATTAATATAATAATTTCTTAATGCAAAATAAAATATTAATGAATCCCTGATAATCCCGGGTTGCTATGGTCACGTAGGTTTGTTTATGCATTAAACTCGTGGCCACGAGAAACGGATGTCATTCCCTCAACATCTGGAGGCCACTATGGATGTCTTTACCGCCACAAAACGATCTGGTGGCCACGACATAATATCACGTTCCCACGAGTTAATATGACGTTCCCACGAATTAATATCTCGTGGCCACAACATATTATCACGTTCCCACGGCTTAATATGTCGTGGCCACGACAAAACTAAGTGAACCGAATACGACCCCTCCCGGGCACCGTAGGAAAAGTAAGTTCAGTAAATTGATTTATATTTGTTTTCAAGTAGGCCATATTTCCACTGTAACAGTTTCTGTAATTACAATGGTCAATTCATAGGGTCAATTACAAACACTTTAACACTCTCTGCTAGTTTATCATTAAGCGTCAACCGGTGGCCAACCAGTCAGTAGGCCTTTATTTAAAAGGAGGTATTTTTCATAAAAATAAATATTGTGGATCAATTTTCCACAGTTTGTCTGTACATTGAAGCTTTGCTGACAGTCCACACGGGACGCGCCAGTCACGAGTGTCTAACTTAACTTAGCATATTTTTTCTATCTCATTTTCCATGAGATAACGTATATTCAACGTTAGAGAGAGGCAAAACGCGGGCGATTTCGCTGCAGACGGCGTAGAGACGGTGGAAAGAGGTGTTCGTGCACCCGGCTTTCACAAGCATGGCTTTTCACGGATAAAATATTTATAATGTATTGAAAATAGATGTAATATAAAATATAATATAAAATGCTTAATTTACAGTATAGTGTTTCTGCTAGCGGCAGTCACGTCGGTTTCAACCAGTTATTGAACCGAGTATTAACAACCAGTCAGACTCGACTGCACAAAACGCAAAATTCTTTGACAGGTCCATCTTTGCGCTCACACTCAAGGTTTCAGGGACGTGCAGAGAGTTCCTCAGGGGCAGGGGCTCAAATGTAAATTAGGGGCAATGTTAAAATTTTTTTTTTTTAATATATATATATATATATATATATATATATATATATATATATATATATGTGTGTGTGTCAAAAGTTTGGGTACATTACTATTTTATAGTTTTGCAAGAAGTAATTTATGGTCATCAAGCCTGCATTTATTTGATCAAATTAAAATGCATTTTATGCAATTGTGATTTATTATCAATATTGGAAACGTGTGATACTTTTTTCAGGATTCTTTGATTAATAAAAAGTTAAAAAAGCACAGCATTTATTTAAAATATAACTTTTGTAACAATATACGTTGAAAAGCTTGATCAGTATTGTCAGTATTTTTTATTTTTTTAAAAAAGAAGTTTTCATTCAGCAAATATTTGCTAAATTGATAGAAACAGTGATCGTAAAGATTGAGATTGTTTGAAAACATCTCTATTTTCTATAAATGCTGTTGTTTTTATTTTTTATTTATCAGTGAACCCCAAAGTAGTATCATGGGTTCCAAAAAAAAAAACAAACAAAAAAAAAAGTCGTGGCCTAATGGTTAGAGAGTCGGGCTTGTAACCTGAAGGTCGCCGGTTCGATTCTCGCACCGGCAGGAATTGAAGGTGGGGATTGTGAATGAACAGCGCTCTCACCACCTTCGATACCATGACTGAGGTGCCCTTGAGCAAGGCACCAAACCCCTAATTGCTCCCCGGGCACTGGAGCAATGGCTGCCAACTGCTCCGGTTGTGTGTTCACTGTGTGTGTGTGTGTGTGTGCATTTGTTCACTACTCGCTGCTGTGTGTGTGCACTTGGATGGGTTAAACGCAGAGCACCAATTTCGAGTATGGGTCACCATACTTGACAATATTTTCACTTTTCTTTTCAAAAAATAAGCAGCACAACTCTTTCCAATATTGATAATAAATCAGCATATTAGAATGATTTCTGAGGGATTATGCACTGAAGACTGGAGTAATGATGCTGAAAATTTAGCTTTGATCACAGAAATAAATGATATTTTAAAGTATATTAAAATAGATAAACATTCTTTTAAATTGTAATAATATTTCACAATATTACAGTTTTTTTCTGTATTTTTGATCAAATAAATGCAGGTTTGATGAGCATAAGACATTTTCATAATGCTGCATAATTATCAAAAATGGTAATATAATATAAAATCCTTTCATGCCTACACTTCACATAATAGGCCTGTAGGTGACACTTGGGCTTCATTAACTATAATAGTTTCATCAAATAGTAAACAGTGCATCATACATAAACCTAAGTGAACTGAATACTGATTACCATTATTGCGACTTTTGGCGCTGCGCGTTTTTGTGCAGTGCTTTTTCATTTAGCATCCATTTTCTCAGCGATGTAATTTGATTTATAAAATGAGACAAACCGCAGATCCAGATCGTTCCACAAATAAGCTTGTCTGTCCATGTAATTTTCAACCGTTTTATGAATAAGAACGGAAAATGACCACTTCACATTCTTGTCCAATGAAATTTGAACATGGTTGGTTGGTGTATTATACATGACAAACGGGCATTGATGAATTAGCCTAATATTCTAAAATATATAATATATGGAATTTTAATTAAATCGACTCACTAACTTGATTACTGATGAAAGTAAGTTTGAAATATTGTTTGGTTTATTTTTTTCCTTCCGTCGATCTATTCACTGAAAGAACCATATATGGCTTGAGAGCCTTTCTGAACAGACTGTGGAAAATCAGTCAAGCAAAAGGCACGCAACCCATAGCAATACCTCAGATTGACAAATATAAAAATAAACTGGAATTTTTCGACTTTTGAGCGATTAGTTACCGTTTTGTGCACATTGTCATGTTAATTATAATTCAAATACATTTTGTTTTATTGACTACAATATCATTGCTATTTGTCTGAGAAGGGCACTTTTGAATAATTTTGAAAAAGGGCAGGGGATAGAGCCCCCAAAGCTGTTTGGATTTATGTTCTCAAACAACATGCTTCTGATGAGCCAGAGAAATGAAATTACAGCTGAACCACTGATGTCACATGGACTATTTTACCAATGTCCTTATACGTTTCTGGGTCTGGGAACATTTCTGTTGCATTGCTCTCTATGGAGGGTCAGAAAGCTCGCAGATTTCATCAAAAATATATTAATTTGTGTTCTGAAGATGAACGAAGGTCTTACGGGTTTGGAACAACATGAAGGGTGAACAATTAAAGACAAAATTTTCATTTTTGGGTGAACTATCCCTATAAGATGCATGGTTAACCTTGGCAGTGAACTGTAACAAGCTCTTGCTCTATTTCAACTTATTCACTTTGTGCCATGTTTGAATTACTTAAAAGTGTTTTGTTTTTTCTTCAGAAAGCACTGTTCTAACAATTTCCTATTTTGTATATGCACTTTTAATTCTACTGTGACAGTTCATTTGTTTTTACAAATGTCTTTGCTGTTCTTAATCGACAATGACAACATTTAAGTAGGTTTATAAATGTCTTGCCATTCTTAATCCACTTTGAGGATACATTATATGTGTGTTTGAATATGCTGCTGATACAGCATTTAAAGTGTTTTTGTTTTGATACTTCTGTGTAATCCAGTGATTTTCAATCCTGTTCCTCGGGACCCACTGCTCTGCACATTTTGCATGTCTCCCTTATCTGACACACTTATTTGAGTTCATGGTGCTCTTTCCTAATGAGCTGATGATCTGAATCAGGTGTGTAAATTAAGGAGACATGCAAAATGTGCAGAGCTGTGGGTCCCCAGGAACAAGTTTGAAAACCACTGGTGTAATCAATTAATGGCAGCTGTGCTCAGTCCTCCGTATTTGCAAAGTTTGACAGCTCAATACAACAAAATGCTTTTTGCCTTTATTGTTGTCAATGCCAACAACTTTTTTTTCACACACATGTAAATAATGAGTTTTAGAAACAAATTCAACATTTAACAAATCTGAGGGTGAGGAATGAAAACCTCGTGAAAGAAGGGAATCTGAAAATACATAAAAAAAAAAATTGTGACCTCAGCTTGAAAGCTTATTATGCCTATAACCATTATTTTGCTGCCAACTGACCAGACCCCAACATTGAGTGAATTCTCAGGAAAATTCATTAAATTCAGTGACCTCAGCTTGAAAGCTATTTATGCTAAAGATCAGGAGGTTGGAAGCTTATGTCACAGTAGGCTACGTGGCCTTGGAGCCATGGTTAAAGTCCAAGCCATTACAGTCAATGATCAAAAATCAGCCACTAACAGAGCATATGTTAATTTGTGAATCTGTTTATGTTAAATGTGTTTTAAAATTTTGTCAGTAAAGCTAATGAAATTCTGTTCAGTTAACAAATGTTTTGACAACCACAATTTTGACAGCTTTTTGTGAGGCAAGGTTTTTGTGTTGAATGCTCAATCCAAGCTGGACTTTCTGCCAACAGAGTAGTTTTTCAGCTAAATGAGAGACAGGAACAAAATATAGTACACAAGTCATGTGTGGTCAGAAAACTAGACAAAGTAAGCAGTTTTACATTTTTTATAACCAGCTGTACTTTCAAAAAAGTACATGAATACATTAACTGCCTGATACCATCACTGTGGTGAACAGGGTCAGTTAATGCGTTTCTTTTGTACAGACCGCAATTCTGTGTATGGAACATTTATATTGTGCTTATCTCATTTCATATTTGGCTTAAATAACATTTGTTTGAACCTCATTAAAATTAATGCGTAATCTATCATATTTTAAAACTTTAAAAAAGGTAAAGGCATGTCATGGTCATGTGAGTAGCATAACTGTATAGTGAACAACACCTTCCTATATGTAAACCAGCACATTGTTTTTTTTTTTTAAATGACTATTATTGTTTTAACCTCTAATGTAGCTTATCGACATTAATGAAAAGTTAGATCATCACCTTTTTACCTGAGAAGGAGAATAGCAACAATTTTGACCAAGTACAAATGAGAAAAGCTTTTACACTTCGAAAATAAGTTACCATTGTTTTCTATTTCAATTAGGATATGTTTCTAAACATTTCTTTAAAGGTTGCATTAAACAGGCCCATATTCCTTAATTTCAGCTTTGAAACACCATCCACGTAGGCTAGCAAGCTTTTAATTAATGTCATTTCCGATTTATTTTGAGGATTTTACGTCGTTTATTCCCCCCCCCCAATAATATGATTTGTAGTATAATGCCTTACCCTAAAAATCGGGGAAATCCAAAATCCATTTAACTGCCTCAAGTGCAAAGACGTGTGTGGCTATAGTGAATGATGACGTGAATCCTCTGCTGCTTGGTGTAATCAGCGAATTGCGAATAGCATTAACGCACTTTACGGCATTTAGCAAACACTGATAAGACGTACGCTACACATTTGTAAAAAAGAAAATAAAGTTATAATTTAATTCTTACGCAAGTTCAGTAGCCTAGTATAAGTAACCCGGGAATAAACGCACAGTAGGAGCGCTATGCGGAACATGAACAAGATGCACTGCGGTGAGGTGTCAAGTTAAACAGTAGCCTAGGAGGAAAGAATCCTTTTAATTACCTGGGGCCGGTTGCACCAGCTGGATTTACACGACCCGGTTGTAAAACTAGGCTGGACGTAAAATGCGCTTTAAGTCGTGCGTAGAATTTATACCCGTTGCACCATCTCGGCGTAGTGCTACGTCTGAGACTAAATCTTATGCCTAGTCAGAGGTAGGTGTAAAGTGAAAAGTCATGATTTGCTTGGACATTATTCGTTTTTAGGATTCATGTATGTTAGTTAATTATTACTGCAGACGTGAACTGTAATGTTTATGGTCTTTTCGGGCAGGATAAGCGATATCAGTGGCGAAGCTCGGTGTGGAATAACACTCTGCCGACAGTAATTTAACTAATAAAAGAATATTTATATACACCCTGTAATTATGCAGTAAAATATTACATATGATCTGGGATTATTAAAAGAAACTGTACCATTCGACATCTTGCTTGGAAGGACAGTATAAATGCTTGGAAATATTTCACGTCTTTAATTCCATTCATTATTTGTAGCGTGCCTGCCATCCAATAATCGCAGTAAGTTTTGTGCTTTGTTACTTTTAATCAGAAATAAAGTATCAGCTTTCAAATTCTGTCAGTTTTATCACAAAATACAAACTATAAATGTGGTTTTTCAGCCACAGAAGACGTCAGTAAAACATACAATGTCACGTAAAGTCACATTTACCTCAGGAAAGACATTCATTGTACATAAACCCAAGTCAGCTAGAAAAAAATAACTAGAGAAGCATTGTATTGCATTCATTATATTTTACTTAACCTGCCGCCTTCATTTTTAATGTTTGTTTGAAGAAATCTGTCATGGGAACGTGCAGGGAGACTTAAGATATAAAAACGCGGACTTGTTAGAAAATGTTTAACCAATGAAATCATGGCGCGGTGGCTTCACTTGCTATGATGTCTTGAGCAGTTCAGTTTTAGATTAGTAGTTGTAGCCATTGCAGCGTGAACGTTGTCTCGGCTATCACTGCGGGAGAATGTGTCAGCCGGGCGTAGCTGCGCCTGATCGTAGTTTTAGTTGGTGCGACAGGTGTAAAAATTCATCGTAAAGCTCTACGTTGCAAAGCAGCGTAGGGTTTACACCCAGCTTTTTTACGTCTGGCTGGTGCAACCGGCCCCTGGGTTGTTAGCCTTGCTATGTTTGACATGGGAAGTAAGAATGCATCATAGAGCGAACCTATAGTGGTTTAATTTGTAGTGTTGCCAGATAATGTATAAGACTACCCCATTGTTTGCAGTAGGCTAGTTCATTTTAGAAAATATCACCATCCTGTCAGTTGTTTATAATCATTATTTTGCATTGCACTTAAAAAGGGGCTTTTTAAAATACATATATCAGAACAACAATTTTATCTTAGCTTATACCTATAATATCTTCTATAAGGTTTATCATGCTTAAATCGTCCGCTTATAGGCTGAAAATTAATATACATAATTTACCATGCAAATGGATTTGAGAAGGATGTCGGGTAAATTAGCAATAGGCGAGTGGTTTTTTTATGCATTTATAATGGCCCTGTAGTCAAACTGTCGAGGACCCTCTCCTCAGACAACTGGCAACTGATCAGACTCAAAAAAACTGTCACTGAGTAATCCTCAGGTATCTTCAAGACTCAAAGGTTTACTCACTTCATTCACAAGACTGCATCAGGAATACCGGTCCCTTTCATCTTTAATACAATCCTAATGGTTTACAACCACAGCTGTCATTCTAGTACTGAAGGACTCTAGCTGGTTCCGTACAATTAAAAAAATAAAGGCATAATGTAATGTTTGCCTTACATTTGACCCAGACGTTTTACCAAAAATACTGCTCATCAGATCTGCCCTTCATGGCAGGTTCATGTATAGGCCAAATAAATGGAGACATCTAGTGGCTACATCCAAGTGAATACGACAGATGCTAGAGTTCCTCACACGTGAAGTTAAAATGAGAGTGCAACAACTTGCACTTACAAAATTTCACATTTTACTCTCTGAGGGTTATCACACACTTTTTTTGTTAATCGGTTAAAATATTAATTGTGCTAAACAGGCAGACAAAAAGTACTCTGACAAATATTATTATTATTATTATTATCATCATATTAAATATGCATTTTAATAATTTATTTTGCCTTTAGTACAATTACAGTATAAAAGTAAATTATATAAGTTTGCAAATAATGGTTATCAAATTTGTCATCCTTGAAATGAGTGAACGCCCCTAGTGGGCGGGGACTCCCATGACAACAAACCGGCCATTCCTCCAATCAAACACCTCGACACGGCGATCCGTGTGTGATGCTGCTGACACAGTAGTCGCTCATAACAGAGGATCTGTTGTCCGGTAATAGCACACAAAGAGGCCTGTTTACCGTACGTTTAAAGGCAAACAGTATGCTATATTGGGTGACTGACGTACACCATGCCCTTTAACTAAAAAATGAAATCCTCAACGTTTGTTCGTGTGTAGACGTCACAACACGCACTCAAACGCAACCTGACGCGCTCCTCTCATGTAAGCTCGCGGATATTTAGAGGAATAAAGCCTGAAGGCATGAAACTGACCGGAGTCCACAGCGTTCTTTGGGACATTGAGAGGCTTGCAGAGGGGAGTTAAAGAATGCAAGGTAAGGGCCTTTGTCCTCGATCTCTGATGCACCTCTTATGTCTCAACGAGTGCGTGTATTATGTGTATTTTGGTTGTTTCATGCATATAGAATATAACTCAGTATTACAGAATGTTATTTATTTTATCCATGCATTAAAATATGTGTGTAATAATTTAATAAAATTCCATGCAGTATTCTGTATTAATCGAATTTGGGAAAATCCAGCTTAGACTGGGATTTGAAGGGTCTTTGCAGGATTTCCTTAGAGCAAATATTCGATTTGAACACTTTCATTAAATTAAAAGTTTAGGCCAAACTGTAATAACAGAGAGTTATTTAGGATATTTGTAGAAGTGTTTCATCCATCATACAAAGGAGTGACTCTGCAGTCAACTTGAATGTTACTTGCCAACTGTAAAACTGACATTTTTAAACACTAGCAATATGACTGGAGGTCTGGCAGCAGCAGGTGCCTAATTCTTGGAAATGAGGGTAAGAACCAAGATTTATCAGTCACGCAAGGTAACCAGCTTATAATCTTTTCCTCAGATTTAACCTGGCAGAAGCTGAATCCTAAATGGAATATAGGGTTAGTATATCGAAATGATCTTGAATAGAATAGTTGGTTTGTTTTGTCTATTCAATAATATAAGGTTATAATTTAGAAACCTCATGGTAGCTCATGGTTAAAAAAACAACAAAAAAAAACATAAGTAATTTTAAAATATATACATTAACTGACATGAGAAAGCCATAAACATGCAAATGTGTTGTTATATTAAATTAAAATCTTAGGGTTCTACAAGTAAATATTTTAGGTAGAACGGATTCAACTGAAAAAAAAAAGGTTTGGAAATCCCTGCTCTAGAGGGAAACAGAATTAAGTTTATTTGCCAGTTTTCCTGTTGTATGGCTGAAGCAATAAATTTGTAATAATTTAAATATAGTATTTTGTCAATTTATTATGCAGGTTATAGTATGGTTATAGTATATTAGGTATCCAGACTGTTAAAACAATCACTGAAAATGAATAGCCTCAAATTTAATGTAACCAATATTTTTCTAGCCTCACAGTGACCAATGTTGGCAGGATCCCTGAATTGTCACCATGAAAGCAGGGAATTCAAGATGTGCTTTCTCCCTGGGCTTCCTGGTGGGCAGCTGCACCTTGTATGTCTTCTTGAGACAGGTGTGGTTTGAGGAGAGCTTCAGCTGGAAGCGTGATGGCAAGAGCAACCCTGCACCACTGGGACCTGAACAAAACAACCCCAACCTTACCTGGAGAGTGGAAGGATCTTCCCTGATCAACCTCAAACACCCTCACCAGCCAGGTGCTGCAGCACCCTCTAGTGCATCATTTATATTACATACATTAATGAGTGTAACATGATATGAAGCACAGCAACATAATAGCTGGTGGAAAGCTTTCACTTTCTAATGACTTCATTGAGTTTTCATTGGAAGATCACAGTGATATCTTAAATGTGCATTAAGTAATTTTTAGCAGTGTAGTGGCAGCATTATGCAAAAACAAACGTTTTTAGTTGCCGATGTCATTGTATTTGCAGTCAGCCATGAATAATTACGTTAGTGAAAGTGTCCGATAACAGGGTTATTACTGAGTTAAAGTGGGTGTTAGAGTCAGTGGGTCAATGATATTATATATATAAATATAATGATATATATATACTAATAGGTTAGCGTACATAGGTTAAAGTACACCTTCAAAATATGTTTTGATTGTATTAAACTACAATATAACTATAGAACTTGTTTTAAAAACACAGGAGAAGATGGTCATATCGCAGATGAGCTGTTTAAGAAAGTGCGTATCCTGTGCTGGGTGATGACAGGGCCTAGTAATCTACAGTCAAAGGCTCGGCATGTGAAGGCAACATGGAGTCGTCACTGTAACGTAGTGCTGTTCATGAGCTCCGAGGAAGATCGCAGCTTCCCCACAGTGGGCCTCGGCACAGGAGAAGGCCGGGACCAGCTATACTGGAAGACCATTCGTGCCTTCCATTACGCTCTGAAGAACCACGGCGATGAGGCAGACTGGTTCCTCAAAACTGACGATGACACGTTCGTTGTTGTGGACAACTTGCGCTGGATCTTGTCAAACTACACGGCAGAGCAGCCCATATACTTTGGCAAGAGGTTCAAGCCGTACGCCAAGCAGGGCTACATGAGCGGAGGCGCAGGTTATGTGCTCAGCAAAGAGGCCCTGAGAAGGTTTGTGGAGGGTTTTAGCACTAAAGTGTGCACTCATACCACCTCAGTGGAGGATCTAGCGATGGGTCAGTGTCTGGAGAAAATGGGGGTAGTAGCAGGGGACTCCAGGGACACGCTGCACCGTGAAACCTTCCATCCTTTCATTCCTGAACACCATCTTACAGGAAAGTTCTCCAAGACCTTCTGGTACTGGAACTACTGCTTCTACCCAATTGTAGAAGTAAGTCATGCATTTACATTTTTTACACAGTTACAATAGTGTTCAAATGTTTGGGGTTGGTAAGATTTTTTTTTAAAGCATACAGTCTTTTATGCTCACCAAGGCTGAAATTATTTGATCAAAAATATAGTTATAACAGCAGTATTGTGAAATATTATTACAATTCATAATAACAGTTTTCTAGTTTAATACTGTATATTTAAATTTTTATTTTATTCCTGTAATGGCAAAGCTGAATTTTCAATGCTGAATTCAAAGTGAATATGCTGATATGGTGCTTACGAAACATATTTTTGTGAAAATC
>JAFVLL020022216.1:0-19152 GCA_021397915.2 Tor tambroides
AAATGTAGCCCTTTGTAATGTGTGTTCATTGTAATTAATGTAAATTCATTCACATTTATTTGTGAACTCTGTAACAAGACATTTGTAATCTTTATATGTTTCAGTTTTACAAAAAAGAAAAGAATAAGAAACGGAAGAGGAAAGAACCTAACAGTAAAACGTTCAACTTTACTCCTGTGTCTGCCCCTTTTCTGAATTCTGACTGTTAGCTATCTGTTAGTGTTGCGTAGATGGAACACGCATCTAGGACAGAATAGTCGCTATCAAATAGGTTCCTAACTGAAGACAAAGAATTGACAGAGCAGCCATCAAGTGTTAGACAGTGTTCTAGGTTATTACATGTGGAAGTTTTTGGTCCTATAATTAACACCTCTGTTTTTTTCTTCAGAATTTAACAGTAAGAAATTACTAGTCAGTCATCTAGTTTTTATATGAACTATGCAATCCAAAATACTTCTCGTTTTTTTTTCCTCCACCTGCACTCCATTTTCCAGGCTGCTCTCTTTAGGGCGCAAGTGTGCTCATTATACCACGGTGTCTGACTGTTTTCCTTAATCTTCCTTAAGTATAAAGAAGCAACCATATCTAAAGTGCTAGAAAAGAGAGAGTCCATAGTTTCTTTTACATCATCAAGTTGTTCTGAGCTATTGGATATGGTGAGGAATTGAGATAAGTCAGGAAGATTATTTAGAAAGCAATTTTTGTGGTAGAAGTAATGGTTCTATCATATTTGTAACAAGGAGTTGAATTTGCAGCTTTAGTGGAGTATACATGAGACTAGATAATGATCTGAGATATCATCACTCTGCTGCAGAATTTCAACACCATTAACATCAATTCCATGTAAGACATACAGTAGATGTAAGACACTGACTATAAATAAAGTGTGACATTCTTGCTTATGCTCATGCCACTTGAACGTCAAGAAATCTGTTTGATGTTGTTGGACTTTTAATCAGGAAATTCCTAATGTATCCATTACAATTTTTTCATGGTCCCCTTTTTCTGTATATTCTCTGTAAAATTTACATATTAAGGAAAGGGAAGTGGTGTGTGGCCAAGTATAGTCACCCATACTTGGAATTTGTCCTCTGCATTTAACCCATCCAAGTGCATGCACACAGTAGTGAACACACACCCGGAGCAGTGGGCAGCGGCACCCAGGGAGCAGTTTTGGGGGTTCGGTGCCTTGCTCAAGGGTCTCACCTCAGTCGTGGTATTGAATGTGGAGAGAGTGCTGGTTATCCACTCCCCCCAACTACAATCCCTGTCGGACCTGAGACTCGAACCCACGACCTTCGGGTTACAAGTCCAACTCTCTATCCAACTAATTCTCATCAGAGTATTAGAAGACTGTTAGTGGTAGGGTTAAAGTGATAGTTCACTTTGAAATTAAAATTTGGTATCTATCAGCTTACCCTAAGGGCATCCGGATGCTTGCGCGCACTCAGATCACTTGGACATGGTTGTGTACAAGAGGTAAAAAACGATATAAATAATGTTCGTTTTCTCACACAAACCGCTCGTTTTGTGTCTTAGGCCATCAACGTGTAGTTACGATGAGGAATTCTTTCATTTGGATTTCTCTGTGCATGTTCTTTTTCCCTCTTATAGAGCCAGTGACCTATACCTGCCATTATATGACTGACAGACTAGAACGGTTTGACCTAAAAATATCAAAATTGGATCTACTGAAGAAAAAAAGACACCTACATCTTGGATGCCTTTGGGGTAAGCTGATATCAAATTTTAATTTCAAAGTGAACTATCCCTTTAAGGTTAGTAGAATAAGGGGTTAGGGTTATAGGAAAAATTTGTTGATGCAATATTACTTCTAGTCAACAGAATGTCTAAAGGGGACCATCAAAATAAAGTGTTACAAATATTAGTAAAGCATGATTCACATTTTTAAGTATGTAGGAAAAATTATGGTTTATTCAAACACTTCAATAACTTAAATTACACAAATTAAACAACTTCAACAACTTTTTATTAATTACAGTCAGTAACAATACAAATCCAACAAAAGAAATAGGAAAATCCATTTGGACCATTGTTTGAACTTTTACCAGAGAAGTCATGTGAATATGTCAGCTTGTTCAATAAACAAGACTTTTATATAGGATGCATTTGTTTTCTCTTTAACGAGGAAGCATCAGTTAGACTCTTGAGAAATGCACATGCAGAACCAAAATGGGTGTTTCTTAATCATTGGGCATTTTCAAACTACATTGAAGGTCCACACCTAAACCAAGCCCCCAGTGGATTAGGACAAATCAGGGAAAGCAGCTGAAAATGGCCATCGTAGTTGGGAAAGGCCCCGCTGACTATGTAACACTCACAAGATTTCTGCAGAGATATAGGGCCTGTCAAAATTAGCACACTTGCAACCTTTGCACTTGACACTGTCTACTTACATGACATTTTTCCTTTATAACATTTTTCCATTACGTTTTTCCTGTAGAAATTTTCATTACCCGATGGGACATACAAAGTGTTGTAAAAAGTAAAAAAAAAAGTGTTTATTTTGCTTTATTTTGATATTCAATACTTTGCATTTTAAAGTAAAATGCTAAATGTCTATAATTTCTAAATTTCTGTTCAGTAGTCCCTGACAGACACAATTTAACTGTTGTGGTGTGTGGTTTCTAATTAAGTGATAAAGAGCAATTGCAAACGTTCAACAAAATACATATCTCTGCAGTCTGGACCAATAAAATGTGCAACACTTTGTTTTACTATCAAATTATAGTATGTAATACCTAACTATTATTAATATTTAAAGGGGTCATCGGATGCGACATGCACTTTTACAAGTTGTTTGAATTAAAATGTGTGTTGGCAGTGTGTGTACACAACCACCCTATAATGATAAAGATCCACCCAGTGTTTTTTTTTTTATCTCATTAAATCACCGAATGCCCCCCCCCCCCGATCTACCTAAATGCTCTATCTTCGCGCAAATCATTCGTGATCCAGCTTCACCTCCAGAAGAAGTGAGTGTAAGGTTTTTTAATGATGTTTTGCAAATTGCCTTTCCTAATAATGTTCTAGTTAGCAAGTTTCACGATGAATGGAGCTAAAGTTTACCATCTCTCAGAGAGGAGCTCAGAAGAGAGGGGCGGGGTGAGCAGAGCTCATTTGCATTTAAAGCAACATGCAATAAAATGGCTTGCTGTAGACAGAGCTGTTTTTGACAGGGTAAAAACGGTGTTGTTTTACACTACCATTGAAAAATTTTAACCAAATGATGTTACAGACTTTTCATTCGGACCCTAAAGAATCATATCAACTTGTGGAAAATGGCCAACTGATGACCCCTTTTATTTAATCTGGGCATAAACTGTGCAAGAGTCAAATGAGTGGGGTCGAATTTCAGTTTTGTCGTGAATGATTTGTCATGAAACAAGAGCCATTTAACCTCTTCTCACCAGCAATCAGATGGTCAGATGAATTTCTGGATTTTTTTTTCCCCCTCATGAGGTTATCACACAGTTGAAGCAGAGCGTGGTATGGACAAAAACAACAGAGGATACACCGTTCCGGGTTCAGGGGGTCCCATATGTTTATTTCACACTTATAGTGTGAGCAGTCAAGTCACAGCTTTACGATCGGACCGAATAGTGTAAGCAAGTGTGGGTATTTGGACAGGCCTATTCATCAGCAACAAATCACCTCACCTCGTCTTGAAAGTAAGAGTAGATGGCTGCAGTGAGGCGAGGAGTGAAGTAAATGCAGACAATACGGACATTTTTGACTTCTCGTAGTGGATCAGAAACCTACAACATCAAAGGCAGATATCACTTGATTCACGCTTATGTAAATGTTTGTTTATAAATTGAATGTAACTTAACAAACTGTAACTTAACTTTCTGCAAAATATGATATAACACACCCAAAGGACCAGTTATTTAATTTCTCCCAACAATGTATTTGATAAAGACACATATTTTATATAGTATATTTATATTTATTTATAAATTTGACAAAAAAAAAAAACATCGCACTGTCATAGTGTTTGGAACTATTCACACATTGCTGAAACACATAATCATATGATATCAGATATAAAAACCAAACATTTTTGAAGAGACCACAACATCATGGTTGTTTAAACCAATGATCATTAAGTTTTATCATAAGCAATGAGTTTCCCATCAAGCTTTTGGTCAGTGCAGTCAGGGGGAGAGCAACTGTGCTTGAGATTTTTAGCATAACTCAGCATGACATCAGAGCAAGTCGAACGCCCTTTGGACACGTTTTTAACCGGCATGCATCTCACGGTGTATTTCTGTACAGATTTTGCTCATCTCAAACAAGCCTAATGTTATTTCAGTATCACTGACTCCACCCATGTGTGCTGTCAGCTTTCATTAGATTCAATGCTGATCCAACATACTTTAAACACTGAAATGTCAAATCTCAACCAAATTGATGGTTTGGATGAAAACTCAATGTTGTATAAATGTTACCTTCTCAAATCTATGTTTAGTAGGCTACTGTAAAAACAATTAACATCCATCCAAAGATTTGTTAGTAATACATACTGGAATATGAAATGTATTATTAAAATCCTATAGAAGTTTAATTAATTTTTATTCTGCTGCATTTCAAATTACAACTCTGCATAGTCAGTTCAAATTCAATTCAATAAAATGCTGTTACTAATATTCTCACATATGAGTGACAATCTACAGAAATGTAGTCAATCCATCAGTTCAAGCATGAGGTCACTCATGGACATGCTGTGTGGTGATCCACAGTGATACAGACTGCATGTAAATTAACAAGAAGCCTACATAGAGACGTAACTCGCTGACACAGATAAAATGACAGCCACATCACGATAAAATACACTGAGGTACATTTTGCCCTTGCCTGCTCAGCGACGCAGAAGCTGACTCTGAATTGCTGAGAGTGAATTCATAATTCCCTGTATTTCAAGGATGAGAGGCACTTGTTCTTCCATCATGACAGTCTCTGCTATTTTAATTACGTTGTGCCATCCTGAACCTTTTCTGGAGACAATATTCAACTTACTTGGTTAAAAAAAACACACACACGTTTAATTGGGTTAGGTATACATTAAGTTGTTTTCTTTCCCCTTTACGTTGAGGTCGCCTTTAAATTCTGCCAGCAGTGGCATTGGTAAAGCTCTGTATTTCAAGTGAAGGAGAAAGGTGATATAGGTTCATGGATGCATAGAGCTTTTGATTTCAATCCCAGTCCCATTAATAATACACAACCCTCCAAAGACACCTGTGCACATTACCCAAGAGACAGTGCAATGAGATTTAAATTGAAGGAGATAGGAGACATTCATTGAGTTGTTGTTTTTGTTGTTGTTTATCTTGGTTGTCCTTGACTTAATTTGTCTATCAGTATTCACAAGACATTTTTTACACATGTGATATCAAGTGATGATCTGTGAAGTCAACAAATGCAATGGCTACAAGGCCATTTCCTAGAAACTGCAGTATAGTCACAAACTTACAGACTTACACACATGTATTGAGAAGATCCTTGCTGTCAAGTAGCAATGTAAAAAACAAAAAACCTTTGCACAGCAAAAACCAACAGTTTAGGACATGTCAGCAAAAAGCTGTGTGTTTGAGATCAGTGTTAATTACTTGGCTTATTTGACCTGCCTCTATAGTTTTGAACTCCCAGTAGTGAACCTGCCCTCATACAGTTTAGACTGTAAATTCATTGCAAAGTAAACATTCTGGATTGGATCTGGTTGGCAGGATTATGAAATGGAGGAAAAGTAAAAGTAAAAGTAAAATTCTGTCTAGTTACCTTCATGCTGTTACGAACTTATGACTTTTATTCTTTTTTTCTGCTGAGCACAAAAGAAAATATTTCAACTATTTTTGTCAGTTTAGTGAAAGTCAATGTGATCTATATGTTCCCAGGTAAAAATAAAGTGTACTTAAATGCATTAAAAAATAAATAAATAAATAAATAAAGAAAGAAAGAAAGAATCGGTAACACTTTATTTTAACGAGTCCTTTTTACACATTACATGTACTTATAATAACAATATATAATGCATAATTACATGCAAGTAACCCTAAGCCAAACCCTAACCATACAGTAAGTACATGTAGTTAATTTGTATTACTCAGCAGTTAAATATATTATTACACTGTAACAAGGACACCTTAAAATAAAGTGTAACCAAAAATACTTAAATACAAGCAAGTACATTTGTAGTACATTCTTATTTTTTGTGCTAAATAAAACTGTAAATGTTATACACTATAAATACACTAATTAAAAATACAATTCTCCTTCAATAGTACTTCAGTGTAACTGCAAAAGTATACTAAATACCACTGATATTTAAAGTGCACTGAAATAAAGTATACTACCACAAAAATATATATAGGACTTTTATTAGTGTATTTCTTAAAAGTGTGCTTTGAATGATTTAAAGATTAATTCAATGTTAGTACTCTTTTATGTAGTTATTCTAAGTTTAAATTAAATGAATTTTATTTAAAATCTATTAGTAATGTAATAGTTGTTAGTACATTTTCCCAACTAATACACTAATTAGCCAACCTGATCTCACAGAATTCCGTGTAATGGCCACGGACCCTTAACCCTCGAATCTGTGGTGGAATCACGGAATCGCCAAAAATTCTGTGATGGGCTCACAGAAGTGATACCAATGTAAGTCAGTGACAGGCATCAGCCGTGGTCCACGCACGGATCCACTGGTTCAACACTTTAAATAGGAAACCCTTAGCGTCAATATGCCAACGCGATACTGGGAATTTTATCGTCATAATTAAATTATATATTGGGTAACAACATTGCCATTATTGCATATATGTCGGGGTGTGATTTTTCAGTTGTAAGGAGTGAATTTATTTCCTTCTAAAATTATTTCTTAGGGCAAAACTCAGGAACTCTCGCAAAGACAGATGCCATGCAATAAAGCCATAAAACTAATCTGGAAAAGAGATCTCCAAAGACAACAAACAGCACCGATCTCCTTGCTCATTTACGACCCCCTTCTACCCCTTGCCATCTCTGCCTCTCTTTTTCCTCCCCAAAAGGTTACACTCAAAGTTCATTAAGAATATCCAAGTGTTATATCTTGTGAATGTTGTTTTTCCCTTTCATGTTTGGTATCATTTTAAAGGTCTCTGTGCGATTGGTAAACTGGTCTCAGTTTCACAGTAGTCATATATTATGAGAAATATTGAAAACTTAAGTGAATTCTGTACTTCTGTTGTGGGCTGTCTCCTTTCAAAATTTGATAAACATTGCTCCACAGGTGTGACCATTTGGGGCACAGGAACAGCTCCTACAGGAGGCTTCTCTTTCTCCATATGGAGATGTAATCTGTGAGGGGCCGAGAACAAATGTTTATGGTCCTTTGTTCTGGTAGTATTTAAGGGAAAGTTGCAAATCAGTCATTGCGATTCTGTAGCCAGAAAGCCCGTAGTGTGGTGTGTGCTCTTACACTCCGTACTATGTATTTTCTAAAGGTCAGGTATACATCTTACTCTTAGATTCATCTTTGAGAATTTGATGGTATGTATTTGTTTGAACTGGAACTGAATTTAATTCTGAATTGGCTTCTAATTGTTTCATTATGTAATTGGCTTGACACGTTTTTACCTGACTAATAATAAATTGTTATATTTGATTTATTTTGATTTCTTCTGAAATCATTCTTCCAGTAGATTAATGCGTAGCGGTATTTCCACAAATCTGCGTTCAGGACAGATCATACCGAAGCACGGATGAACCATGGGGGGCATTTTTAGGGGTTTCCGATTTCTGACTGTCACTGGCTTAACACGGTGTGTAGTTCTCGTGGTTATAGGAAAAAATACACTTTGTTATGAGTATGCAAAGGCATATTTCACTTAAGAGTATTATATCCACCCTGCACCCTCTGAGTAAATTTCAGAACTGACGAGTTTGTGTCGTGGATGCACTATCGGCCGAAGTGTTAATTCCTAAGCGATACTTGGTCCCTAATGAACGAGAATTGAAAGTATGGGATTTCCAGAATAATCAAATATCCAAATTAATGTACATTCGATATCTGTGATCAGTTTCTAATTAAGAATATTGCCTAAATTTAACGATCACTTGAAATTGGAGTCAGATTAAGCACGGAGCTAAACTGAATTGAAACTAAATCTAGATAAATTCGGATAGCGCAAATAAAAGACCGAACACGCATTAAACCTTCAACCAGGCCGCTGAGTCCGTTGTTTGGGCCAGCGGGTGGAGTCTTACACAGTGTAAACAGTCAAAACAGTTTTATTTATATTACATTACACATTTATGAGCACGTAACCCAACCCCTGCCCCTAAACCTACCATCTGTCAATAAAACACAAGATATAGCAGGCAGATACAACTACCGTCATAATTTATTCAAAAAGTATTAATCTTCCGAGGCAAAACGATTGATTTGTGAGAGGAACAGACGCGATCGCCGTCTCCGTCCGCCGTAAAGCTCTTCAGTCTCTGTGCATAAATTCAAAAAATGCCGCCAGAAGAAGCCTTACGTCAGCTTTGGTTGTGAAATGCTATTGGCTCTTGTGTGTCTCGTGACCGATTGCGTCATGCTACGGGACGGGAGTATCTTTTGAATGAGATGTGAGCGCGTTAACGGAGCGGGATCATTTTCAGCGATTAAAACCTTGTGTTTTACTCTCTTCTTCGCATAAAGACTTCGTATGGCTTCAGAAGACTTGGAATGCAACACGACTTGTTTGTAATGCTTTTATACTGCTTGTTTACGGTCAGTTTTTGCAATAATACCTGTGACTGCACTTATGTTGCCTGTGTGTTTTATATCGTTCAGAAGTGGGGTAGGTTTAGGGTAGGGGTTGGTTCGTGCTCAGTGAAAGTATAAATTTATATACAAATATAACATCTGAGTCACTCTTTTTGTGATCGAGGCAGCGCTGGTGTTGAACCAGTGGATCCGTGCGTGGACCATGGCTGATGCCTGTCACTGACTTACATTGGTATCACTTCTGTGAGCCCATCACGGAATTTTCGGCGATTCCGTGATGCCACCACGCATTCGGGGGTTAAGAGTCCGTGGTCATTACACGGAATTCTGTGAGACCAGGTTGAATTAGCACTAACACTTAAACTGATTTTAAGTGTAGTCAGATAAAGTACCAGAAGTGTTATATAATTGAATTGCTTAGGAATGTGCTATGTTCGCTATACATAAAATTTTAGTGGATTTTTATACAGTATATACTATTGCTAAGTTCTACTTGGATTTTCATGGAAAATACAGTAGAAATGTATTACTTAAGTAAAATCTTACCCCCTTAAGTAAAACCCTGTTCATTCATATGTGTTTAGATGTGTACTGTGTGGAGACGTGCTGAAATCGCGTTTGGTCTTGTACTGCATCGCGTCCCTTGTCAGTGTCGGGCGCTTGCTTAGCAATTTGTTGCGATTAACAGGAAAGTGTGTGCAGCTGAATTGGAGTAGTGTTTTGTTAGATGGGTATAAAAAGCTTAGTTTACCGCGGCAGCGGTCGTGTGAAGACCGAAGAGTAAAGACCCTCGACTCCACCGGGCAGGGACCCCGACAAAGGATATAAGTATCACTTTTTATTGTCCCTCTTTCCTACTAGTTTCACTTCTGTTTCAGTTTTTATAACCATTTCTTATTATGTGTAAGTAAGTTGTTGTTGTTGTTTTTAAAACGTGTGTTTGGCTCAGTGTTGAGGTCTGTATTGGTCATTACGTTTTAGTTTTATTTAATTTTAGTTATTTTAGTACTTCATACTACATGGAAATGAAATAATATATATATTGAATTTATTTTTATATATGTATGTGTGTGTGGCTGTACATGTCGTTGTTTTTTTTGGTGTCTGGCTTAGTGTCATGTTAGAAGCATTATTATACTCATACCTTTTGTTGTTTTAATATTTTAAATTGTTTTCAGCTTTACTTTTTTTGTTTTCATTTAAATGTTTAGTTTTTGAAATGTTGTATGCATTTTTCATTTTTATTTAATTTCTTTATTTTCTTAAATGTGTGTTTATATAGTATTTACAGAGTTTTGACTTTTAGTTTGTTACTTTTTCTTATTTGTAAGTCGCTTTGGATAAAAGCGTCTGCTAAATGACTAAAAGTAAAAAGTAAAAAGTACCAAAATTCACAATAAGTAAGTATACTTTTAGCATAAAGTACTTGAAGTGCGATATTTTTAATGTGGAATGGTACTAATGACATAGAAATGGTGTACTTGATTGTAATATTTAAAGATACCATAAATGTAGTTAAGTATTATATAATTGGAATGTTAACATAATTACAATACATTTGAAAAGAATTATTTAATCTATAAAAAATATGTGGACTATACATTATAAATACATTTTGTGTGTGTGTGTGTGTATATATTAATCTTATACTTTAAATAATAAGTTAATGCATGAAGAGTACTTAAAAGTGTATTAAAGATGGTTTCAATTGTACTACAGGTGGTAACTAAATACATTTTTTTTAAGAGAAAGTATGTTAAAAACACATTTTAGTTCATAATCATGGTGTCTCAAAAGCCCCTTTCGCACTGCTTTAGTTCCAGAACTAAAAGTACAGTACTAAAGTACCGGGACAATTTTGCGCGAACTATTTCCCAGTACCATTTAAAGGGTTGCATTCGCACCGACAGTGGGTACTAAGAAGTGACGTAAGCCGGTCGACAGCGACGTCATTTGTACGCGGCGTTCAACAACGTAAACAAAGAACAACTTTAACAACAGGGGTCCGTTCTTCGTACGTCGCTAACTCAGTTAGCTGGATTTGATTGTTGCCGATTTTGCTTGATCTTGGATTGTTTGGTTCTTCAAAGCTCATCCCGGAGTTGCTGTCATAGCAACAGGTCCGTAAGCTTAAACCTGCTCGGGAGCAGGCTTATTTCATGTAAACAGGATTAGATCGCATATTTTTAAGCAGAATTGATACTTAAAATCTGTCCCAGCCACTGCTACTTTATTAGAAGAGTACCCTACTGATCCAGGGACAATAATTTGAAAAAAATAATAATTTAAAAATTAATTTAAAAATAATATAATAATGTTGTGTAGTCTATAATACTATAGACACAGCCAGTTTTACTCATTGAAATATTTATTCATGATAAAAATAATTACTTTATAATTGTATTGGAGTCTTACACACATACAGTTCATCTGAGTCGTGCATTAATTTGAGTGGTGACCACCGATCTATAATAGATATATATAGATCAGTGATGGTGACAGATATTATGGGAGTGGCTTGATGGAGCGCAGGAGATAACTTATTCTTGACCCTTAAGAAACTTTAATTAATGCTGTCACGTAACAAATCTGTTTCAAAGATAAAATTAAATGAATTGCTAATTACAACCTTGAAGAAAATGTATATTCTGTACAAATAGTTGAAATCATGAATATAAATAATTGGGAATCATGTAAAAAAAAATTACAAATACATTAAAAACAGCGCACATTTCATTTATCTATTATAACATTTATCTAGTTTTGTTCGCTTGGCTGTTTCCTTACAAAAGTCCAGAAATTTGTCAAATTTTTCGTCAGGTGTCTTTTTTTAATGATATGATGTCATTACGTTCCTGTCTTGCCGCCAGCCAATCACTGCATTGCTGATCGTGGTTTCGAGTATACACATAGTATACACGATACATCTGCCCTTTTAAACCAACCCATGAAAGCGCAATTATCTCAGATAACTCAGTCCAGCCATACTAATCCTCAACAACAGGTGCGTTCGAAGAACCGAATTAGCCAGATCCTGATTAGTGCGATGATATCATCTTGGATGTGTCATTTGATCTCGGATGTAATAAGCGACGTACGAAGAACGGACCCCAGGAGGATGGAGGATGTTGTGATCGGAGCTGTGTTTTTGTTGTCTCGCGGGTTTCACAATAATGGACATGGAATTTCGATGTATACGTCAAGCGATTGAAAGAACGGAAAGGAGGACTAAGAATCTCTAAGGACAACTTGCAGTGCTACATTTCATTGAGGCTGATAGAAGGACAAAACACCGTAGATGAAGTCTTCAGGTAATTGCCGTTTATAAATACTCTCAGTATGATACAATGTTTACACAGTATATGTTTACACGGTGTTTTAAATCATGGCAGGTGAGGGCGTTTTCGTACGCGTTTAGCCAATTAGCGTACACTTACGTCACAGATAGTTCCTAGAACTGTTTTAGACCCTACTCTGAAGCAGGAGCTAATTTAGTTCCTCCAAACGGAGTTCCTGGAACTAAATCCGTTCCTAGTTCCCGCGGTGCGAACACGCCGAAAAGCGGGTAGTTCCACAATTAGTTCGGGTACTATGAAAAGGTTCCTGCGGTGCGAAAGGGCCTAAAATAGCACAGTTGAGTACACTTAGATGTTCATAAGATTATCTTAAGTACAAAATTAGTGCAAGAAAATAGAAAACTTTAAGTACATTATGGAAGTGTACTAAGTGTACTGAAATAAAGTGTATTTTACTTCCCTTTTTTCACCTGGGCTTCAAGCTCCAAAAAGGACATAAAGGCAGAATAAAAGTATTGCACCCCATTGACTTTCATTATATGGACAAAAACAGAGACATTCTTCAAATGTCTTATTTTTTTGTTTCACAGAAGACAGAAATAAGAGTTTAGAATGGCATGAGGGTGTGTAAAGGATGAAAGCATTTTCATTTTTGGGCAAACTTCAATGGTGGTTGGCAAGCCAGTGTAAAAGGTGCTGAATTCACCCAACTGTATATATATATATTTTTTAATTATCTCATTTTATGTTCCATAAAACAAAGGAGAATTAGTCTCTTTGATAAATTACAGACTTATAATAAAGTTATATTCACTGGAAGTCAAACATTTGGATGCATTTAACGGCAATTAAGCTTCCCATAATGTCACATTTATGACAGAATTAGTGAATACTTTGTTCTATGTATGAATTCCAATTTAGCATATTGTTTGCATAATTTCTAGTAAACAAGCCCACAAATGCTTAATTAGGCTGCATAGTGCTCAGGTACTCATGTAAAGAGAACCTTTGCAATCAAAGAGTTTCAGACTTCAGTCGAAGGCAGACAGTGACTATGAGCACAGTCGGGTAAATTAACTGAATGGCATACATTAAGATTTTGGAAACACTCAGGAATCACTTTGCAATCATTTGCAATCACATCACTCCACGGAGCATTGTAAATACACTGTTTTGGGATGCTTTGTGTGGTGTATATGGGACATATTTCCAGTGTTTCTGAGTTGAACTTATTGTGATGGGGAATAAAGTTTTGTACTGCCAGCATCACCTTCATCATGGTCATTATCACTATCAAATGCATTAATACATAGTAATATGCAAGTAATATGACAAAGGGAAAGGGAAGTGGTGTGTGGCCAAGTATGGTAACCCATACTCGGAATTTGTCCTCTGCATTTAACCCATCCAAGTGCATGTACACAGTAGTGAACATACACCTGGAGCAGTGGTCAGCCAATGCTGCGGCGCCTGGGGAGCAGTTTGGGGGTTCAGTGCGTTGCTCAAGGGTCTCACCTCAGTCGTGGTATTGAGGGTGGAGAGAGTGCTGGTTATTCACTCCCCCCACCTACAATCCCTGCCGGACCTGAGACTCAAACCCATGACCTTCGGGTTACAAGTCCAACTCTCTATCCATTAGGCCACGACTGCCCCAAAGACACCACATTCAAAAACAGTAGCCTTTTAAAGACCCTTAATCAAAATTGTAGTTTGGGAACTCGCACTGCATCTTTGACACTACGGGGAACACCATCTGTGTGACCGATGTGTCTTACACATGACAATCTTACTGACCAATAACGTCACTACTCATGTACCCGTGAGTTCAAGAGGGTGCCTGTTGTAACGGCGGCACACATCAGAATAATGCCTTATCTGATAATTCTTTCATAACATAACTCTATACCATGCATGATATAAAATTTATCCTTGTTTAGTCCACTATCTATTGGTGCATACCACATCCTCATAACATGCATTGTTTGCTTGTTATATTAATCAGAGTATTACGAGACACTGCCTGCCGACTCTGATCATGCAAATGAGCCAGCTTCCAAAACAAAGAAATGTTATCCCACCTGAAATTACACCTTTTTCATTGGTCAAGGCAAATTCAGGAGGTTTGATCTTGCCAGTATTTAAAAGGGCACTACTCAGTGACCCTCCCTCTTCAATAGTTCTGTTCAAGTGGTTAACTGACATTTTTTTCCATAGCTTCATTCCCTGGTTTCTGTAACGGTTTCATTTATTCACGTTTACATCTACTTTTCCCATGTATGTATGCATGATATATTTGTTTTGTTCAGACTAGTCATGTGTTTGTGCTTTAGTTTAAAAGGGTGGTTGATTGCGATTTCACTTTTTTAACATTAGTTAGTGTGTAATGTTGCTGTTTGAGCATAAACAATATCTGCAAAGTTACGAAGCTGAAAGTTCAATGCAAACGGAGATATCATCTTTTATAATTCTGGCAGTTTAAGGCCTACAAAAACGGGTCATAGGGACTACAATGAGTTACTTCCTGGGTTTGTGACGTAACGAACCCAGATAAACCCCGCCCCCGGGAACATGCAATGAAGGGGGCGAGGCCATGTTGTGCTGCTTTAGAGAAGAGGAAGAGAAAACTAGGGGTGCACGTAAAAATCTATTCATATATGAATCGCAATTCTGTCCTCTAACAATTCTAATGGATTCACAAGTTTCAAAATCAATGTTCTAAAGCAGCGGTTCCTGTTCATGTTCAATGTTCCTTGCATCCCCCTGCTCTGCACACGCTCTGCATCTCTCTCTCTCTCTCTCATTCATTTCATCAGCTCAGTTCCAACTACGAACTGTTCCAATTATATACTTTTTTCACATAGCAATGAGAAGCGTTAATCATGGATGCACGTGTGGTTGCCGTGCTGTTTTAAAGCTTTAATCAGAATAAAACCGTATATTAAAAGCTAACAGAAGCAGTAGCATTTACAAATAACAGCATATCTAAAAGTATGAGACAACAACAAACAAACATACCATTAAAAGCCGTACTTACACAGGTTCTGCGCAATCCTCTTCACTAATATCCTCTGCGTCTCAATCGGGCTCAAATTGATAAGCAATACTGACGACGCCATTGTTTACAATACAACCGGAGTACATGCCACTGAGCTGAGGGTCGGGACGTTCAGACACGCACTAGAGGCGGTTTAGCCATCACAACACACTGGACCAGCTAACAAATCTGAGCCCAATGTATTTCTGAGGGAGGGGTTTCATAAAACCGGGAACTAAAGGGAGCGTTTCTCAGAGAAGGGACAGGGCGGTGTAGAATAAAGGTAAATTATGTGAAAAATAATGCGTTTTTAAAAAATGAAGCATGAACACTTGTTAGACTGCACCCCATAAACACAATCAAGCCTAGAAAAAAAAAGTCAACCACCCCTTTAATAAAACATTTGTGCACAATCACGAGTATTGATTCTGTCACTGCTTGCAATATAAAGGTCTTTTAATGAGCCGATCTTGCTACAAGCACTAGTGTATTAGCACTGCAAGAAAATAATTTTCTGTGGCCGTGAAAATAACATTTGTTGATATAAAATTACACTGTATGTTCACTGGTCAAACAGAATAGCTGCAATACTAATTCTGCTACAGTTCCTTATGGCAGTTGATCTAAGTATTTATAATGAATTAGTATTAGTTAAAATTAATTATTCATATTCCCTTTTGAGGTCATTTGCTACACTGTAGTATGTTATCAGCTTTTTTTAAATGTTCTCAAAGAAGAGTCTTTGTTTGCGCCTGTCCCTGCTTTCAAAAGATGAGGGACAGTCATCTGCACCCCATGGCTCACAACCTGCCATAGCCGAAGCAGAGCAGAAACTGAGTTTGCAGGCTGGAAAAAAAAAAAAAAAAAGATGCATCCCTTTTGCATTCTTCAGTCACCAACTCAAGTAATCACATGGATCAAGATTTCTCTCAAATCATCCAATCCATATCATATGTGGAAGAGCTTGACTGGTCTGCATAAAACCAAGTCCTAATCCCAGTTTAACACCTCTGGTGTGACTGTAAATGCAGACCTTGAACGAAAAACTCATCACCAAACACCAATGACTTGTACATATGGGTACAGTCATTTTAGACACTTCCAAAACTGTTGCAACAGAGATGGAAATACAATTTTTAAATACATGAATTATGTTCCCATCGTTGTTGCCACAGATTTGGAAGTGCATTTTTCTGTTCTAAAGAAGGGGGTGTCCCAATACTTTTGTCTGTATATAGTGTATGTACAAGTCATTGGTGTTTGGTGATGAGTTTTTGGCTCAAGGTCTGCATTTACAGTCCCACCAGAGGTGTTAAACTGGGATTAGGACTTGGTTTTATGCAGACCAGTCAAGTTCTTCCACACTGACTGAATCAACAATTTTCTTTTTGAACCTTGCCTTATACACAGAGGCATTGTCATGTTAGAATAGAAAAGGGTCCTGTCCAATCTGTTGCTATAATATTAGAAGCACACAATTTCCTAAAATATCATTATATGCTTTAACATTAAGATTTGTACTCATAGAAATGACTAAAGTAGTCAAACGTGTTCATTAGAAGGGGGTGACCCAATACTTTTGGCAATATAGTGTATACGGACAACATTTATCTTTCCGGGAAAGCAGACAAAAAAATGTATTTCTCAATTTTTATGAATTTATTTAGTGCACAACTGCATATGCAAAAATTGGTGAGTAAACTGGGCACTACTAGCATAATATTAATTTGTCTTTTGAACTTGTGAAATACTGCCACTTCTAATTGTTATATTAATCAGCCTAGACCAGCAACATATTTAAACATATTTTACAACGTATTTAAATGATTCAAATGATTATGACATAACAGTTATATACCATACATTATTACATTAATTATTTTATCCACCATTTCAGCAACTTAGAGATCAATATAAAAAAGAAAGATGAAAAATATTGGCAAATACTGACAAATAAAATATACAAATTAAACAAAGACTAATTCAGTATGTCATTGTCACGAATCCGGTTCGTGATCTTCCGCCCACTCACCATCAGAGGTCGCTATTCCATCATATTGACTCTCACACCACACAGACAGTTACATATCACCCACGGACTGCATTTCCCATCATTCATTGCACTAAGTACACATAGCTGTCCCAATCACGCTCACACCTGAGAATTATCACACAATCACACACCCTGCATAAACACTGGACTTCCTTTCACAGTTTGCCGAGTATTGTTCTGTGTTTTTCACTCTCCTAGTGTTAGCTGCATTACCGAGCCATTTCGTGTTTACCTGTCTTAGTCTAGTTTATTCTTGTGTTCTCCTGTTGCCTGATTCTCGCCTGTGTTTCTCGGATTAACCCTTTGCCTTGCCGTTTGGATTCTGTTTGCTCCTGCCTGGACTATCACTCACGTTATCGGATTACCCCTCGTCAAGCCCTCCGGATATTGTTCGCCGTTCGAACACCCACGCTTGTCCTAAGGATTACTCTTCATCTTGCCTGTGTTTTACCTGTTTGCTGGTGTTTCGACCCTGCCTGTGTTTGTTGACCACCTCTGTTATAATAAAGCTTGCACATGGATCCACACGTCTCACGTCTTGTTCGCCCCGTTACAGTCATAGTAATACAAAGCAAGGAACAAGATTTTTTCATCTTTATTGTTACCTTCATGGATTGACAGTTGGAAGCCCACTGCATTGCAAAACATTTCTTTAAAATGACAATAAAAAGGATGTATTAGCTTGAATACATGGATATATTATAACTTTGTAACTAACATGTAATACTTGAAAAGAAAAGCAAAACACTAGAGTATTAAAACAAATGTTAACAAATTGAGAAAAGTCCTTTTTATTTGATTTGTTCTATGCTATGTCCAATAATAATGGACAGAATTAGATTTATGTGTCTTGGCAAGACACATATGGTAATTCAGAGAGTTTGCCGCACTGAGACTTTCCTCCTCATCTTGTCCTGTACAGTTCACCACCGTCAGTAAGCACATTAGTGACCAGTAGGGAAGCATTGATCTGTTTATCTGAATAGAGGAGACCTGGAATATAGAGAGGGGGAAAAAGTATACAAGTGAGAGAGAAAGAGACTGAAAGATTTAGCACACCATAAGTGCTCTATTTTACAGGCATAATACTTTAAAAGCACACATATTTGGGTGGGTGTGTGGAGAGGGAGAACTAAACAAAGTGGCTTCAGCTGAAGTAACTAACACTATTGACTTTAACAGCTCATTGACGTCAGATGGAGTGGAAGTGGCACATTTTTTTATGTCTTCCACAATGAAAAGTCCCAGAAGACTTTATTGGTAGAATTGATTCATTCAAGAGTGGTTTATTCCTGGTTTGCCTGAACCACCTCATCTTCTTGGCTGTTGTGTGATTCAATAATCAGATTTATGTCCCCATGCTGGAGAATCGATTTCCAATGTGAAAGAGGAGTTAAAGGACCTGTGTTACCATCCCAGCATGTGTCACAATCCACTGAGGAACAGGAACGAGGAGGCGAAGAGCTTCTTCGAATAACTTAGACTTTATTTTGACAAACTTAGGAATCGCTGGAGACATCAAAGAACATGGAAAGACAATAGAGACCGGACACAGAGGCAGGGAAACACAGAGCTTATAAACAGGAAACTAAACTGGATAATTAATAACACAGGGCTGGGAACTAATAAACTAATCACATGAAACAAGGAACGGAACTGGAAGTCCAAATATGGTCACAAGAGGAGGGGAAACAAGACACAGGACTGATATTACGCCCCTCTCCGGAAGGCGCGTCCTCGCGCCATATACCATCCAATGGGGAGGGGGGGTGCGCGCTCTGGAGACCTCCAGGGAACAGGAGGCAGTACTACCGGCCTCCAGGGCGACCCTGTTCCGGAGGCCATGGTGGGTCAGGGGACTCCGGAGGCCATGGCGGAACCGCCTCCGAGACCGCAGCCCCAACCCCCGCCTCGATCTCTACGGCTGGAGCCCTACTACCCCCCCCCCCCAAAAAAACTCCTTGGGGAAAGTAGGGGCTCGATCAGGCACTTGAGG